>CAAKHC010019316.1:36685-91836 GCA_901007825.1 Macroramphosus scolopax | reverse complement strand
TTCTATAATGGGGCGTAATCCTTCATGCACGTGACCGCCTCTTGAAGAGCCTGAATATCTTTCAGAGATTTTCCGATGACTAGAAGCCAAGATGTGCCTGACAAAACATCAAGGCTGCACACACACACACACACACACACATACATACCTCACATTGCCAGGAAGATAAACCTCTTCATTCATTTCTGCTATGTAACCTTGTTCCAGATGAGTAGATTAGATAAATTATGATACCAGTGAATCTGTGAAACCACAAGTCCATAAAAATATTGCAGTCAAGGAATAAGAGATAAACCCGTTGCCATCTGTTACAACTCAGAAAGAAGTAAAGCGATGTTAATCTTCAAGGCCGATGTGAATATTTAACATCGATTGTAAAACGATAGAACGGTTCTGAGCGTTTTTGGATTTTAAGGTTTCATTCATTGAGGTTCTGATATTAGTAGATGGATATTAGACCCTTTTGGTAAACTATCAGTGCATCAGTGTGCACATGGACCCGCTGAGGGAGACACACACAGCAGAACAAAACTTGCACTCTAATTATACCTCGCAGACAGAGAGAGATGAAACAGTGCTGCTACCTGTCCCGAGGACTGTCAGATTAGTTAAAAAGAAAAATGTATTCAAAAATCTGCACCGTTGAAACAAAATCTGATGAAATAAAAAGTCGCACTATTTAAGAAATGTAAATTTTGGTCGATCTTCGGTGGAGATTCTTCAGATGATGCCGTGTCTTTGGGAGGTTTCCTCCAACTTTACCATTTGACCTGTTCAGACATGTAAATGTCACCTGACAGACGGGATGCCCGTAATTATCTACAGTCTATTGTGTGTTGCAGCCAGTCTTTTATAGGATCCTTTATTAAATAGTAGATAGAAGATATGACAGGAAATGAGGAAAGAGTTAGAGGATGAAAAGCAACAAAGGCCCTCAGGACTTTGACAGCTCTCACACCAGGATGCACCAGCAATACCTGATTCGCTTTCTGGTAATTAACTGTGTTCTTTAAAATTTTAATTATTAATCATTGCATCATTGACGACCTCAGGAGCCGCCATCGAAAAACATGTGAGTCAGCAGCCGATTCACACTCATCAGACCTGAGAGAGTTCTTAAGGTGGCTGAGCTCTTCTGCCTTGTCAGTCTTAGACTACGAAGAGTCGTTTGTTTATCTGTTTGATCAATAGTTCCTGCAGCTCAGGGAGGCTGCTGAAGTGATCTGCCAGTTTAGTTTTCTCTGCTGCAAAAGTCACAAGCTAGTAAGAGAGAGTAAAGAAGAGGGATACAAATAAGTGGGCACCTTTCACACGGCTTGGCAAGCTGCAGACGGCAGAGCAGAGACGGAGTGATGGATGGATGCGTGGATTAGGGGGGCTGATGTGGCTCACCTTGAAGATGGCTTTGAATAGATTGGCAACAAGGTGGAAAGCTCCGGCTTTATCAGAACGTAACGCGGAGGTTGTTTAAAATGTCAGGAGGAGATATCTTCAATAGACTGTAGCAGCATAAACAGTCACAGCAAACACATCTCAGTTCGCCATCTTGCCTTGAATTTAGATGCCTTTTTTCTTCCCTTCTCCTTTTCTGAATATACTTTATAATCCCTGAGCCAATTAGGATTATCGTAATTGGCATTGGGTAAAAATTGAACAGAATTAAAGGCAGTGAACTTCAATCGTCCGAACAAAGATTTGATCTCTTTAGAATCAAAAAGGAGGGAATGGAGGGAAGAACAAAACACACACAGGCTTCTGAATGTGGAAGAAAACACAGAAGATTACAATCGTAGTAAGTGAAATTAGGCCATCTTAAAGCAAAAAGGATCAATAAGGTTTAAATAACTTCCACATATAAATTAAACTCCTCTTATCAGAACTGACGACACATTCGACGAGAGTGAGAGTTCTTCTTCAAGTTAACTTAAACGAGGATGAAAAAGGATGAAAACGAGCCAGTTATTGATGAGAGAAGAGGGAAGGAATCAAAGTAAAGTAAATCAAAACCAAACTAATTATAAAACAATAAATATGACAACTGATCAAGAACCAAAGAAGCAGAATGTGATGGATCCATTCAGCGTTGATTTAACAGACAATCTGCAACAATGAAATCAATGTAAGTGGAATAACCACATTAAGACCCACTGGAGCAATTTCCACCCAAGTGAGGGAACAGTTAAAACCCCCGAAGCAGCCAACACTTATTGTCAGAGTGAAATTGCTTTATCTAACATGTGATCTGAGCTGTAGAGGGGTTCTACGCTTTATGCAGGAAACACCCGGCTGATCCGCACAACCGGTTGAACTAGAGATCTGAGACCAAACACTGCGGACTGTCTTTACTATAAGAACTAATGTGTATGAATCGATTCAGTCACAAGCCATGACGGCTCCCCTGGCCCTCTGTAAGTGGGTAAGGTCTATTCCCTTCATCATATTTTCTATCCATAATCCAATCGGAGGTGTGTGAGCTGTTGTGAAATGTCCTGTGGCAGTTCTAATAACCTCGGTAGCTTTATTACATTTATGGCCAACTTTCATCAAATGAGCAACATGCGTATTCCTTGATGTGATTACTGTCCGTGGAGACGCAGAGCAGCGTCAGTCAGTAGGATATCCGGCCATGCAGCGGCATCACATGTTCCTGTATATGGTTTTAGTGTTTAATGCCACATGACTCACGTTCCGTCAAACCAAAAATGTCTCTCTTTATAATAGGTGTTGTTTTCAGGCTCTGGTTCTCCCCACGCTCCGTGACATTCAGACGTTCAGCCAACCATCTGAATATCAAATCTTTTGAACTTGCACCAATTTCTTTTGTGACTGCAGCAGATTGATGCCGGTTGGACGAGAATAATACGATTTATTTGTCTTCTGTGTCTACTCAGCTAATAAACAACCCATGTCAGTGTGAAGGAGGGAAAACTGTGTGTATTTCTAGCATCGCTTCATTTCTAACACTTTAACCCCTCTAGTGTTGAACATATTGTAATATTCTACTACCCGCCTGTTTTCACATCGTTAACCTTGGGCCTCAGCTTTGTTGAGAGTTCCTTTTCCTGCAGCATAATGTGTGAAGATATGCGGTTTTCGTGTTGCTGCAACGGCCCAGGGCAGGAGACTTCTACTTTCTTCTATCAGAGCAGCAGCTTGTGTTCACCAAACAACCCGAACCTCGTCTTCCCTTCCCTGAACCTGCACTCACGTCTTCTCTCCATCATTAAGCACCACTGGTTCAATAACGCCTATCCAGCTGGCTCTGAAGCCAGTTTTCTCTCATCCATCCTTTGCTGGAATTGACGTGGTTTGGCAGCACAGAACAGGAACGGATCCAGAACTCAGATGCATGCATGCTATTTTAGAGAAACTACGGTCTTTCACACCCTCAACGCCCATTGATTTGGAATAACTGAGACATCTGCTGTGGTAACACGGTTTAAAATGTGTCTCTGGTGTCAAATTAACGAGACTTTTTTTTACCCCTGTGGAGACACTCAGATTTTGTGTAAATAAACTTACGCAGTGAATCTTCCTTGAGTCAGTGAGCTCATTCCATCCATGGAAAACATATTTTACTAACCAAGGTTGTCCAAGAGGAGGCAGTGTGCCATTAAATGTATTCAGGACCAGAGGGAAAACATTTTTGCGGAATTGCGCTCGGAGGTCTGCCCATGTCTTACTAAAGTTGCAGTTCATTATGCAGGCAGCTCCCTGACTGCGCTGCTAATGCACCCCAGCTGCACAAGCAGGAAAGCTCATAGGCACATGTCGGCAGTGTGAGATCTATGAGATATAAAAACCATAAATGTTATCTAACTAGGCCATTTAATAAATTGGGAAGCATGAAACATGTTCATCTTCAGAGACACAAAATTGCTGTACTTTTGCAAGTCTCTCTTTCCTTTTTGCAACCATCCTTGTGGCTATTTTAAACCTAAATTGCGCATTATTTGCACATTATTGTGCCTTAGTGAATCCAGTGGAATACAGACAGCAATCATTGTCAATTTGTATTTTGCACACACTCACATAAGGGGAGAAATGCATCTTGCAGACATTTCCACAAAGGAAAACTGCAGAACCTGCGACCCCCGGCCTGCTGCATCTGCCTGATAAGTAAAAGCAAAAAAAAAAAACGTGTTTAAGTGTATCCATAGTTAATTTCCTAATGCCAACATAGCTTCCCCGACCCTAACAGATCTACAGACTTACACTATGTATATTCAACCATTTGAAATGGACAAATCCATTTAAAGTCAATATTAATATTCAATATTTAAGTCCTGAGATCCTTCTCGTGTATTTCCAGGGAACTTCTTTTGATGTTGATAAGGACCCAGACAGTATTTTACACAAACCCTCGGTGGTGTGTGATGTTCTTTGAAGAGTCCTCCTGAGCAAATGTATTAATAGACAAAATCTTCAATTACAAAGATTTCATATTCAAGCATCTTCTCTGGGAGTCTCCCTCACCGCCTCTATCTCTCTGCCTTTCTTCTTCATTTGGATTTGTGAATAATGGGCTTATTCCCTGGAAGTCTTGCAGATGCACTGGTTTTTGAGTGTGTGCAACGTCAAGTGTGACATCCTTCATTCCCCCTGACACACTAAATTCCTGTGAAAACACCATGCTGTCTCTCCCAAAACAGCTGCTGTTGGTCCGACCACACCAGCTCACATACACAGCGTGAGATAGCAGGTAGGGATGCAGTTATGCAAGGACATGCATGACAAAGATACGCATTCGTCACAGGAGTCTTCTTCCCTTTCTAACCGCCGCCGATTGACTTGATGGCGTGTGCGCAAAAGCCAGGGGCTGATTGTGTGTGTACTCCAATTTGCATGATGCCAAAAGCACACCGATGATTAAAGAGTATGAACGTATAATTTCAATCATGATGAGTCGTGCCCTTTTTGAAATGTCATCAACATCATTGTGTCTAATAAGCGCCC
This sequence comes from Macroramphosus scolopax, assembly GCA_901007825.1. Taxonomy (NCBI): domain Eukaryota; kingdom Metazoa; phylum Chordata; class Actinopteri; order Syngnathiformes; family Centriscidae; genus Macroramphosus; species Macroramphosus scolopax. The sequence goes on along the minus strand of CAAKHC010019316.1, from coordinate 86,880 downwards.
CTGACCAGAGGCGAGGGCGGTGGCAACATATCAGTGTATGTTCTCTGTATTCGTGAAGGTGCTCCTTTAGTTTCTTGACATGATTGCTTTGTCATGGCAATGTGTGACTGACCAAATGTGTGTGCGAGTGATGCCGAAGCAGTTATATAACCTTGTAGGAAAAGTGATGTGGGAAAATAGGTCTTTACCCCACCGCCCCTCAACAGTGGAAATTTGACAAGGCGGTGCTGCAGGAGCTGCTGTTAATTGGACTGTGAAGGATTTTTACTGCAGTTTCAGTCCACTCTCCAAGTCTTGCTTGTTCCCCTGCAGATACAGACCATGCATGGGAAAACGGTTTTACTTTACCACACGTTTACAATGTTTCTATATACGGTATATTTTTTTCCTGCTTCCATCGTTTTCAGTATGGACTGTGAAATATTCAAAGCACAGGTTTTCAAGGTTTTTTCTTACTTTTTAATAATATCTCTTTTTAGCCTTTTCCATCAACCTTCAATCCCTTTTGCCAAGGCCACCTGGCGCCCCCTTGTGGCCTCTCTGGTAGCCCCCCTGGTGGCCCCGGCCCTGACTTTGAAAACCACGGTTTTAATCTACAGGCAGCTCATAGAAACACATGCCAACACATTCTAAGGATGTTTTTACCACAGCGAATCGACATAATGAAAATACAAAGGTACTGCCTCTCTCACTTCTGTCTATAATGAAGAACACTGTAAACATTATGTGATTGCAGAAACGTGTTCACATCAAGTAATGAGTTCCACTCGCTTCACAACCTCTCAACTGGTTTGATTGTGGTGTATAATAGAGACAAGTGAGCTGTCTTTTCAATGCACATTGTCAAGTGGCAGCTGGTGCTGGTGGGGTGGTGAAGAATAAGTAGCTCAAGGGGTTAAAGACTGCTGGCGTTAACGACACCACAGCACGTCTGTACTGCTACCCGCACTCAGCACTGATGAGGTTTTTCCCTGACAGGGATGACTTCCCCAGGCCCTTCTTAGCACGCAGATGCCCATCAAACTCCTGAAATCATGCTGCTTCTGTAATGAAGACGGCCATAACGGCAAGTACAGCTCTGTGCATCCTCTGGCTGTGATGGCTGTGTTGGAGGGCCTGTGCAGATAGTGGGGGTGTTCCAACAGGCTTTCTTCATTATCGAGATGTGAGCGCCACAAGGGTCGAAAATCGCAGAGTGTGTGGAGTCACATTAATCACGCTGTCACACAGGTCCACTCCATAGACGGGGGTTCACGCCATCACATGCTGAGGCACTGAACATGACAACAGGTCGAGTTCTCACTCAATAACAGACAGGATTGTGAGATACCAACGATATCTGAGCACAAACCAAAAGACTTCTATTTGGCTGGCAGATCCCTCCTGATAATATCCAGTAATTATGCTTCGGTGGTAGTCCTCCTTTGTTGATCTGTCTCAGTGGTGTTTCCCAGCACCTGCATCAGATATCTGTGTGGGAGGAATCCTGCTATTTCTCCTCAGTGAGCCATTGGTGCTGTAGTGTGCCTGCTGCGAGCCTTCCCACAGCAACGTTCACAAATCAGTGGCTGTGTATTCATTTCCACCCATACTGCACACAGGGGATGAATGTAATGATTTGCATGGTTATAGCTTTGCGAAAACACTGTAATGAAAGTCCCACCTGCACATGATGGAAAGCAAACTTTGATCAGGCGTGGATGAGGGAGGGAAACGTCTCCGTATCTCTCGGCGTCACAGCGGCCGGAGGCTGCAGAGGTGCAACGTTTACCATTAGACCGACTGTTTGCTGGAACAGAACAGCCTCACAATTGGTGATGAAGATACAGCAAGCGGTTTACATGAAGCGTCTAAATTATTCTTATTTAATTAAAAAGATGAGCATTGCAGCTGGTGTGTTTCAACACAAACTGCTTCAGTTAGCGATGTGAGCAAGGATGATTTGTGGATGTGCTGAAATGGAAAATTTAGATGATGCTGTTAGCTGGAATTCACCGTGGATGAGTAGATGATACATTTCTCTCAGACTCGCTGCCTCTGAGGTAATTCATTTTCTTTCATTGATTGCTCTTCGACACAGTGACGTTTACGGTCTAGGCAAGCGTGGCAACCACAACAAAGGGATTTCTCGCAGTGAGGCTCTCGGAAATAAACAGCAGCCCCGCTGAAGTTGCCGAGTCAAAGCAGGTGTCTGTGTGTAATTTATTGGACTTCTATGTTATTTGCGACAATTTTGCAAATAGAAGGAACGTTGGCAGGCAGTCAATGTCAGAGAGGTCGGGGTTAAATTCCCAAATTTCCCATGAACACAAGAAGTACAGTGTGAGTGAGTGTTACTGAGTTTAACCCTAACCCTCATTTTCTTTAAAAGGAGGTTTATGGATTATTTTAGAAATGAAATTACAGCTGTGTTCCAAGGGATTATTTCCGAGGATGCCAACCAGCGAGCTGTGGACAGAAATATCTCGTAAAACTATTTCTTTTCCCTTTGAGAGGCGACAGTGAGTCCCCGTCCCCTGAGATCAGTCCCCAGCTGCTGTCCATTGAATATCACAGTGGCTCCATATTCCACTCTTCCAGCTCTTTGATTGTGCGATCCATCTCCTCCCCATCACCACTGTTATTCCAGTTGGGTTGGGATGTCTATGGGAGTGATCTTTTCCATTCAGCCCACATCCTTCAAATGTTATGTCATCCGAGAGTTTCCATCTACCGGCTCTACTCCCGTCCCCCCTCTTGCATTGTCACAATAACGTTATTTTTCACTGAAAGTCGAAAAGCATCTTATTCTTTCTCAATTCAAATGCTGTTTTTGCCTTTTGAATTCCCTCCCTCACTCCAACCTTCACAGCCTCCCTCCTGCCAACACAACTTATAACAATGAGAAAACAACTTGGAGAAAATTTGACCTTCAATGTCGACAGGTGCAGTCTGAAACATGTCGTCTTTTACCAGATGAGGGAGGACCTGAGAAATTACGCTTTGTGAGATGCATAATGGGAAAATTTTGCATCAGGACTTCACACTGTCGCTCACGACTACAGGGGAAGGCGATAATACAATCCTGGATGTTAATGCAATTTCTTCCTTTTGTGATTGAGTGCTCGTCCGTAATGATTTTGTTTGTTTCAGATTCTAATTTATTTGTACATATCACAGCGTGCTAATGGGCTTCAACAGACCCACTAACAGTTTGAAATTGTTATGCCATCAGCAATCTGACGCCACCAACTGCATCGATTGGAAGACACTAATACGAGCAACCAATCGGATTCACCCGGAATCAGGCCTGTAATTAATTAATGTAGTTATTCATCGGAGCAGTTAAGAGGGTGCCTGCTGTGATTTATTTTTATTTATTTTTTCCTAAACACTTTGTGTCAATGCCCAGCAACAGTCTGGACTGAGTAGGCAGTCGTTCTGACTAGATTTATTTCTCTGAGAGTAAGAAGCTCCAAACCTCAATCAGTCATGATCATGTGGTGCGGCGTCTGAACTGCGGATCGGGCAGCTCCGAGCATGAATCACTGTGTTTACTGTGCCAAACAAGCTGACAGCCAAAGAAATCCCAACTTATTTTGCAAGTGACCGCAGATGCGGAAGATGACAGACAGCCTTGACCCTGTATGAAACTGACAGAAACATGTGGCAGGCAAGACACACGCAGCCCAAATGAGCTTCCATTGGGTGATTACAACTAATTAGAGAGTTTCCTCTTCCTGCTCAAGGGGCCGTATTATGACTGCGAGAGCACCATGAATATGTAAATGATGAGAGTGGAGGGATGGATGCATAGGTCAGGCTGCTGGTGGATGAAGAGTTGCCTGTGAAGCAAAACAACACTATCCAGAGAAATTCTCAAGAGGTGTGCATATATGAGGAGTCTTACTTCTTCAAGAGTATGTGTGAAAGATTTTATGGGCTCTTAGCTTTCAGAGGGTGGCAGCTCATCCAGCCGAGGAGCCCTAAATGACTTCTCTGGGGATCATTTCTGTCCTGTTACAGCTTGGCATTTAAAACGAGCGACTGGATGCATTGATTGGTCCCCGCCCAGCAAACACAATGAGACACAGATATGTCAGCAAGGACGGTGAAGTGTTGTCATATGTTGGTGGAGAGCCAAGAGGTGGTCTTACATTTTGTGGTTTTCGAAGGAGACTTCAGGGTCAGTGATGAGGAATGAGCGAGAAATAGTCCTGGGTTCAGTATCACAGTCTCCCTTCCGCCGTCTCCTGTGCAGTGCAGAATTGTGAAGGGTTCAGCTGTGCTGCAATCATTTCTCATTACAGGATCATTATTACAGAAGTGACTCATTTCACTTCTCCTGGTTTTGCAATCAACAACTTTTTGGCTGACATTAACAGTATTATAAATACAACTGGTCCAACGTGTTAACTTGGAAACAAGGAGGAAGAGAAAAGACATGTCTGTTGTAGCAACCCAACGCCCAGACAAACTCCTCCCCGCTGTCACAGACGCCCCACTAACGGATCTGTCAGAGGATATGAGAAATGCCCCAAGTAATATTTAGTTTTATTAAAATGTGGAAGCCTTTTTTTTTTTCTGGTGCTCGCAATCACACTAGAAAGATAATCACACTATGAAAGATTAGGATTGCATGCATGACAGCCCTCAATAAATGCAGTGATTTCTTTTTTTTTTTTATTTTGAGTAAAAATGATTAGAATGAATTACTAAGTGACTCCCGTTGCACGTGTTCAGAATTTCAAAGCACAACCACAGAGAGGCACATCTGAGCGCCAGAGCTTTTCAAGGCTGATCTACATAACCGTGGTTGTAATTCTCTGTCTATTATCAGGGGGGGGGGTGTTTATGTTGTTTTTCACTGCACAAAAATGATCTTTTTGTATGAAACCTTCGCTTCATTTCTCTGTTTCAATATAACAAACTCACTGTCGGAGGAAGTGGCAGAGTGGCTGCAGACTATCAGTGCAGCTGGTGAGTCTCTGTCACAATAGGTGATGCTGATACACACATACGTATTTATGCATGCAAAAGTGTCATGCATATAAATAAACAAACCCTTTCCTGTGATGCCCTCGAGCTAAGATCCCTCTCCTTCACTGTGTGCTCAGCAAGGCTCCACCCGGGCCATCAGTGGAGCTCAGTAGGGCAAAATCAACTGAGCGGAATAAAAACTTTGCGGTCGTTCTAAATTGTTCATGTGTTCTCTGTACAGTTATGTAGGACTGGAGAGTCAAACACGCCGCTCCTCTCGTTATCACTCAAACATCATCCTGTCAGACGCTCCCTGTTTCCGACTGCACCATAAAACGACTGCAGGAACAAAGTGATCGCCTCCACTCATCATCGGAGAATGACAAATGTGCTTCCAGCTCAGCTCACGGGGGAATTGTTGATTTATGTCAGGGAGGATTGACAGTGGAGCGAAAGAAACGCCTCCACTTCATGCCTGATAGTAAAGATACGACAAGGAAGTTTGAGAAAGGGCCTGCAGTTAGAGTCTTCTCCATCCATGAAGTGCAGGGATGCTGAGGAGGTCAATTAAAAAAAAAGTGGGCTCAAAGATTCTCAGCAGCAAAGATAACACATTATTTGCTCCAACCATGTTATGAAATGGTACGCTTCCTGTACCAAGTGGGTGTGGCAGCAGCCTCTCCCACCTGGTTTTAGCAGACTGCTGTGAACTCAATGACACAGATTTCCCGACACAGCATTTTGGTGGTGCAAAGGCATAAAACGTTAATTACAGCAACTATAGTTCAGCCAAACAATCTCAATTTCTTCCATTCCTCCCTGGTTGTGTCCCTGGCCAAGTTCAGACCTCTACGTTCAGCAGAAACTGAAGTCAGAGCAGCTTCCAGTATGCTGCGTTGTCCAGAACTATTTGTTATCATCCCTTTTAGACTCAGTGTTTATATTCACTGACGGTTCCAATGATCCTGATGCAGGGTTTGCAGGTACAGAACTATATATCTCTGTAATTGAGGCATATATTCTGAAAAGGGTGTCAGACCATCTGTCAGTAAAACAACAGGAAGCTATTGGTGATATTATTGACCCCGCAGTGAATAGAGAAGAAGGAAATAAATAACACTGTAAATGCCTCTCGCTGCACTTACAAGCACAACAGATCATCTTTCAGAACAGAAACGATCAATGAAACAGTGTTATATTATAATTTACAGTATGGAAATGAAGGGTCTTTCTACACTTCTCCTTCGGGTTCCTGCTCACGTCGGCGTGAAGTTGGATATTCTTGTCGAAAAAAAACGTTAAGAAGATTATAGACCTACAGGTTCCATTAAGCAAAGCTGAAGATAAAACTGTCTTTATTGTCACGTAATAAAGTATAACAGGAGTGTTGGGATGATAACGAGACTGGAGGACATCTGTCTAATGTACAAATATACATTGGTGCAGGGAGGAAGATGGGCCGGCCCCATGACGTTTTATTGTCGGGTCTCTGGAGGAAATCTGCAAACAAGATATGCAGTTTTTCAAAGGAACTGTTTTGGTTAGAAGAAACTAAAGGGATTTTCTTTCTTTGATTTCGTGCATAATCTCCTGGTCCCTGCTGCAGTCAATCCGCATCTGAGATGGTTTGCCAAGCGCCAATTAACAGGGAAGAAGACGTTGAGTTGGTGTTTCAGAATTCTGAAAAAATAAGCTTCCCAGAGCATCTTCTCAAGAAAACATGGGGGTTTGTTTATCAATTAACAGAGCGCCATTAGCAAAGAGTCCAAACCCCCACTTCATAAAGTAAAAATGTCTAATCATGTGTATTTGCTTACGGTTCACAGTAAGTTCCGCCAAACCCAAGAAAAATTAAAATGAAAATTTCTGTGTCGGAGGTAGAATTTGTCTGAGTTCCAAGTTCAATGGATCTCAGCACAAGAGGCAATACAGGATAAATTAACCGTTTGTTCGGCACACAGTCAAATTGATCAATTACCGGTAGCTTATGAACACAGTGGAACATCTAGCAGCTATTGATCCAGATATTCCCTTTAGGAGTTGATAGAGACCAAGAACAGGGTTAAAACGGGAACATATTGTACATTCACCACGCAGCCTTCATCAAGCTTTCAGCAGAAACCCCCAGGAGTGCCTTGGATTTGTCCCTTGCTGTTTGAAGTGGCACATAACTTGTAGGTAGCACTGATCAGCATGCAAACTCTGCTTTTATAGTTTCCGAACAACCGAGAAGAACAACCTCCGATGCCGGGACTACTTCGGACACCTGGAACTATAGTTTTAATTTGATTTAGACCCCGGTTCCTTCTTTTGGAACACAGGTAAAGTTTCTTGAAGACGAATGTGTCTAGTTCTTGTGGTAGAGTTGTATTTCAATAAAAATAGATAGAACTTATCTTCTGCAAACATAGAAACAGATCACAAGAAGCTACACTGTGTATATTTCCCCGGTGATGCGGATGGCAGTGGGCTGCAAACCTGTACCGCTGACTACTAAACACTGTCTGTGGGCATGATGACAGCATGTGTTCTCAGTGGGAACAAGCAGTCTGACATGATGAATTTGGTGATCAGTAGCTTTGTGCACTGGAACACAACAAACTTTGCCACAGATGGTCTCGTCCTTGAAAAGTGTCTCGTTTCGAAAGACTGAACTGTCATAGAGGGAATAAATATTCCTTATGTGTTTTCAATACATTTGGAGTTTAGCAACAAAGCATGAGCCAGCGAATTGTTTTTTTTCTTTCGGTATACAGTTTTCAGATCATATTCAAACCAACAGCTGTATGGCTAGTTCAGGTGTGTTTTGGTCTCCCGGTTCCCATCCTGATCCGGCAGAAGAAGCACTGATAAACCCGGCGTGGCCACGGTCGCTGTTGGTTCCTTCAGCAAGAGACATTACTGTGGATTAACATTCATCAGCCATCGGGGCCCCAGGCCATCAGGGGGCCAAGCAACTGTTGTGCCTTGACTGCTAAGCTGCGCCCCTGCTTGATATGTAGACCATCAGACCGTAATTACCGCTGGGATGATGTTTGTTTTGGATACGGATCAGACAAAACACGATCCAGTTTGTCCAGTTTGAGTCACAGATCAATGAGTTTGAAGGTTTATCAAAGTAATTATTTATGACCTCAGCTGTTACTGCTACTGTGATTAGTTCACAAAGGGTCCAGAGCCATCGAAATGAAGTTAACTTCATATTATTTCTTCAGGCTCACCACCTGGTTTGGTTTGAAGAAGTGTTTATGTCTTGTTTGCGTTATTAGTTTGATTCCTGTCCATGTTCAGCTGGTTATCAGCTGTGTGTTTAACCTCCTCTGGCAGTTCATGATGTATTGAGCTTTATGTTCAGGAGCAACTTATCGTCAATCTAATGATCATGAATACCTACAGTACACCATGAGCAGGGAGCCTTTATCTATCTGAGACCATGTTTTTCAACTGTTGCAGCAAAATCCTCCTCTTCTTCATTCCGGATGTGTAACACGTACTAAGGTAGGTCTGAGCACGGACTTAAGCTGTCATGTGCTTCAACCAAAGCACTTTTTCAACGGTTGAAAAGCATTGCAAACCCACCCCCACCCCGAACCCTACAGTCTGATATGTGGAGGATTCGTCTGACATTTGTGAGTGTAGTTTCCAACACTAACAATCCGAAGGACTCGAGGGCAGGATTTTAACTCTCTCTCTCTCTCTCTCTCTCTCTCTCTCTCTCTCTCTCTCTCTCTCTCTCTCTCTCTCTCTCTCTCTCTCTCTCTCTCTCTCCTTCTTTTCGTTTAGCCTGTTCTCCTCCCAGGTCATCAAATAGTGATGCTTTAACTGCCGTCAGCGTCTGATCCTTTTGTGTCTGTATGAAATACAGCTATGAACGTATTATTAAAGCAAATAACTTAGCACCTGGGAGAGTGTACTTTGTAGGTGTAGAAGAAGTCAAATGTCTGTGTCAGTAAATCTTGAAGTCATGGACAAGAAGCTTTAGTAGTTGCAAACCTGAAGATGTTTTCTCTCACACAAACACAACAACACATCCCAGCACTTCATTGCAGAACTCATTCAAACAGCCGCATCAAATAATGTGAAGTCATTGACAAACTTTGCAAATCTATAAATCATCATGTGCATTCATGCAATGAAACATCTCTTGATATTTTTCCTGCACAAACACAACTGAGTAAACTGAACCGCTTGAATCTGCCGACAAATGACAAGATTCTGAGTTTTGCACCGCAAATCTCTGAGACATGTGGAGCGAAAGTGATTTGTGTACCTGCAGAGCGAGGGGGGTGGGCTCTGTGCAGGGGTCAGAGAATGTTTGGCCTATCGGTGGAGGTCAATTCAGAGTCAATGGGTGGACCTTGACCTTCCACCTAGAGGTCTAGCAGCACCCCTAGCAGCTCAGGTCCAGTCCCAGCCGACTTGAAATTGACTGTCTCATCTCAGTCCGCCTGGCAGCCTGTTGCTGTAGACGAGAGGTAAACAAAGTGGGAGGCGGCCCTGTGAAACAATATGACATAAGTTATTAAAAGAAGATCACACAGACTATATTAAAGGTCTGTTATTTGGTCAAAGAGAAAGATCCGAGTTTTGGAATTAAGAGAAACAAAGCAAGTCAGTTAAAGACAGAAGGCGGTCGCCTGCAGAATTTATATTCATCAATCAATTAAGTATTCACCCTAAAATTCATCAATTTATAAGATTGGGACTTGACGTTTGTCTCCAAAAGGGAGGTGTGTTCCTGCAATGTGTCTTTCTATACTGATTTATTCCTCCGCAACATGAAGTGAACTGTACACACACTCACACAACAGAGACGGTGTTCACACAGCCATAATTATACTTCTGCAACATATAGGAAGTGGGGAGGCTGCGAGCAGTGGACGGCCTCTCAGCAGGAAGCAGGGAACATGCGCACTGAGAGCAGCTCAACCGTCCATGAGCGACCGTAGGGCCTAATTATAGCCTGAACAGACTAATGGTGAAGGTTTGGTGGTGTTGTGTTCAAAACGTGTTGCCCCCGACCCCAATCAGTGCAAGTCTCCCTCCCAGGTGTATAAGACAGAAGTACTACTGCTGTGAATAGACCTCCCAAAGTGCTTGTTTGTCAGAAATAGTGATTGATAGTCTGTGACGTGCAGTTCACACAGCTTCTGTGGCTACAGGAAATACACGTGGTTGAATGGACACGCAGGCGTTTCAGAGTCTATACATCAACTTCATTTCCATATGTCACTAATTGATGCAACCCTGTATATTCACCCATCAATAGTAAAGGGTTATTTGCACATGAGAGCAGATAGTCAATTTACAGTGTTCCCACACAGGCCACTTCATTAGGTGCACTTGTGCTATTTAGTATGATGCAGTAGAACTGTGCCGCCGTTAATTATAAGCTTTCCATACACATAACCATGTTCAGGGTTTGATGACACTGTGAGAGGCTTTAATTTAACCCTTTGTTTTATTGCGGTTGCAGCTTGCAGTGGGGTTGAACTGGACTGTGTTCTAGGAGATGTGTTTTAGTATGTAACACCCATTACATCTTCAATAATAAACAAAAACTGTTGATTAGGCCGAGGGGAGAGCCATGGGGTCAACATCGGTGGATCAGATCTCCAGTTTAAACAACACCAAGCCCTATCCTCTAGCCTGTTACCCTCACCTCACCGAGCCCACCACCCCTAACCCTGACCGAGCTCCAGTTATAGACCAGGAAGAGGATGAAGCAGATTTAGACTTCCCCTGGAGACCAGCTCCCCATACAGGCTCCCAGTGAATACATTAATACTCTAGATTGGGAGGACGAATGGGGAAGGAAACTGAAGCTTCAGGAGTTTGAGGAGCTGTCCAGATGCTGAAAGAGCATCAGACAGCCTTCAATAGTAATAAGAGCTGATGGCTTTTCACCAACTGTTGTCATTTTAACTGTCGACTGACAAACAATTCTGCTATGACATTTAATTTATACTTTAACGCTAATTAACTTAAACCCAAGCAGGAAGAATATTTACACATCCGTCGGGATTTTACTCCAAATATTTCACGGATTCCTTCTTAAACACGAAGGGCAACAATCACGACCACCAATGCTTATTATCTTCCTGTTACACGCTCTTAAAGCCAATTCGAGGCAAAATATCGATCCGTGCAGTCGATCGATAGCTCGGATCTGCAGCGGGTGTCGGTCGCAGTAGGAGAATGCAGACAGGAGGGGTGGAGTTTACAGCTTTTACTTTTCCAGCGCTCCTCCAGCAGAAGAGCTCATTCTCTGGCTGGAAAGCGGCGCAGTTGGCGGGTCCCGGGTCCTGGCATGTGATCTCAGTTTAGTCGAATCAATCGCGTCCCCCCGCTGTAACTTCTGATTCAACTTTCCATGCTGTTTCCCGTCCGATGGACAGCACTTAGGAGGTTGGTCTGGACCGTGTCGGCGCTCCTGCTCGCTCGCCCGCTGCGCTCCGGGTCTCCACTATCGGCTCTATAGGCTCAGAGGGACCCAGCATGGAGGGAGACGTTATGGACAAAGTGGAGGCCACGGCCACGGTCTGTGACTTCGACCCCATCAGCGGGTGCATCCCGGCTACCAAAGTGGAGATCACCGTGTCCTGCAGGTGAGTGGATGCGTCAGGCGTCGGGAAGCTCCTCGCGCACACGGCGCGCTGTTGGTGAATGAATAATTATTTGGTTGAATAATGCGCCATGTAACTTAAAGGGCTTGAATGTGATCATGTATCGTTCCCTCACGAAGTAAGAGGTGCGTTGAAACTGTGAAGAATCTAAAACTTGCTGAATTGTCTCGTTAGTCTGGTATAAAGACCCATATCAGTAAAATACCATGCAGACTTTTTTTTTTTTTAGAATTGTAAATTCATACATTATATAACCAAAAATACCCTTCAGTCAAAGTTTGAGAGATAAATGCAAATGTGACCCCCCCTAAACTTTTCCGCTTTGCTTTGTTTGTCATGTTTTAGTAAAGATTGACTTTGGTGTCTAGTTAGATAAATCCATATCGTGTGTGTGTGGGTGTGTGTGTGTGTTTTGCGCGTGCCAAGTCGCGTGCCACGGGGGGGACATCGACCGTGTCAGAGTTTGCCGGCGAGCCTGCGAGGTTTCCCCCTGAGGCGGCTCTTGGAGCGCGATGCGAGCTGCCTGTCAGGCTCCGAAAGCGACACCAGTTTGTCATATACAACCTGAAGACGTCAAGACTTGACACAGAAATGTTCCTCCCTCGTTTTTAATCACCGGTATCTCACCAGTCTCTCAAAATGCACCGAATATGCTTCGGTTTTAGGGTGGGGCAGCGCTGGTTGCAGGATAATGCTGCACATTGTGAATGTATGTTGGTCCCCAAGTGCAGTTGGCACAATTTTGATGAACTGCATACATTTTTTTTTGTTGCTCTCCAGGGCCTCCTTATCAGGGCTTCAGCTTGACATAATCCACGTTGTAGCTGCTGGCTGCATCAATATTAAATACATGTAAATGTTGTGCTCTTGATCCGCCTGAGTTGAGCATCATGTACGTAAAAGCCACAGGCAGGAGAGATTCCTCAACCAAACATCCTGCTGCCATGTTCTTCTCCTCTCCCCCTCTCATCTACATTCTTCTCAATATCTCCATTCACTCAGTCAGTTACCTGAAATTCGATTGATTACCTATTTTGTGAGCAGCTTTGTGATTTACTTTGAACCTCTGAAGTTGTAACAAACCCAAGGCTGCTTTAACACCACGTAACTATCCTTTTACTCATTGTTGATCTTGAATTATTCATTACATTTGAAAATAAGTCAGTTTTATAATCTAACCTTCATGAAGTGGACTGATTGAGAGGCTGCTGCTTTTCTATGTGGTAAAGAATATAACATTTTGTGGAAACCTTAGGTGAGTGTGTTTGGTCTTCGCTTTCTAATGACCTTTCTTGTATGTCTGCATGCGTGTTTTATCCATTGTTGCGACATCTGCTGTGAGTAGTAGCTTGGCTCTAGTTGTTTCCCTCTTGGTGCACATGAATCTTTTTTTTTTTTCCCCTCTCAGACCTTCATACTTTAAGCTCGGATCTGTGTTGATACCCCCAGGCTCTGTCAATCTGCAGCTCCCTTGTCTGTCATTATTGTCTCTCCAAACAAAGATGTACTTCAGGCCACAGTTTGTTAGAGAAGAAAAATAATTCCTTCTTCCACAAGACCTTGAATCGTTTTCTGCTTTAGATGCAAAAAAACTTCAGTTTCTCTTTGCAGCTTGCAGATATTTTTACAGTCTCTCATGTCTGACCTCTGAGGATGTTTCATACATTGAACACTGGACAGCTTAAAAGTTGGACAGCATTTGGAATAGCATGCACGCAGCCACTCCTCCCAGTTATCAGCAAATGTGTTTGGTCCAACCAGTGGAGACAAAAAGAAACAGTGGGTGTTATGTGGATGAGAGGCACAAGGCTCCACAACTCTGTGTAATTGATTTAGTAAGCCTGAAAGCCCTGAGATTGCAGAGCACATAGAATCGAATTGTGGCATGCAGCCCTACAGGCATTCTCATAACCTTCTGCCAATATTGGAGTAAGCCCCCTCTAAAAATCTGAAGGGACTGAAGCACATGGTCCCTTATCAAAATAAGTACATTGATAGCACATTGTTTCCCGTCTCTGGCTCTGATTGGTTTTGCTCACAGGTCGGTCAGTGAACCGAGCCCGGAGCATCTGCTTCTAAGTGGTGAGGGCTACACTCCAACGATAAGATGGCTCTTCACAATCTGAGTAGCCTCTTATCCTGCATCTTCCCTTCAAAACACATTCCAGTGAGTACAGTTCAGTGGGTGAGGGCCGGTATGCTGATCCCGGTTCTTACGTGCCAGTAGTGAGTGTTTTCATTAGTTAAAATTTAAGCAGCGCTGATGAATATTTCATACGCTGTCCATGCCGTTTGCTACATCATGCTTTAATTATGAGCAAAGTAGTGAATGTGAAGCCGGCTGGATTATTGTAGAATGTGCCCTCTCCATATCTTAATTCACCAGACCGTCTCAGGGTTCCCGAGTACAATTCAGGGAGACTGGGGCTCTGTGGTTCCACTGAAGCACATACTTGGTAATAAATGCTTGAAAAATGTGCAGAGAGACAAGAAAAAACCCAAAGCCAGTAGAGGTTTGACCCACAGATCTTCGTTGAATGACTCCTCTCTGTTTTCTTCCCATCACATCACAGTTCAGATCCATGTACAGGATGCGTTTAATGCCATGTAAATACATAGTTTACTGTAGGTGCTTTGTGGAGCAGCGAGCGTGAGCTTGATCCCTTGTTGTTGATGAGCTTCACAACCCTCACAATGCTTTACAACCCTTATCAGAACACGGGGGGGGGAAAGTAATTTATTTTTTCCTGAAGGATTGCTTTGTCGCATCCGCTTTGTCGGATAGGTGTAATCTAGAGAATGGAAAGGGAAAGAAAATATAAAGAAGAAAGATTTGATAAAAAGCTTATATTTGGACGCTGTTAGCACATAATATTCAATTGACCCAACAAAGCCTTCAGTCACAGGGACGGAGCTGGAATCTTTATTCCACTAGCATTTTAAAAAGGATCAACAGAGGGAACGTCTGAAACATATTGCTCTTTTGCAATGTATCAAAACGCACCACAGGTATGCTCTTAAAGATGGTTTCTGCTGACAAAGCTCAGGCATCAAACCTTATCCGCCCCCGTTGCCCAATGAATCAGGACGAAGATGCTGTTTCGTGTCCGTCCCCTCTTGTACTGTCTGTAGCTACTTTGTAGCTCACTGTCATTGCTGCGATAGATTAGTTATAGGAGCACTACGTCCAATCAATGCATTCCATAGCCGGGGGAGGGGGGGGGGTCTAAATCAACCAGGCCACTCGCTTCCCAAGGGATTCATTACCTGGTGAAACACGCAGGAGGTCACATGACCTCCAGCATCCAGTGAGAAACCCTTGCTGGACTGGATCTCTGCCTCACTGGGCCACTGATTGCTGCTCTCCCGGGGTCAGTCTGAAACTTGTGGCATGCTTCATGATCCGATCTCTTCCTGAGGCAGTCATTGCAAGCAGAGGGGGGAAGCCTAATGAAATCATCAGGACGATTAGGATGTGTGGTGAAAAACAATCGCTTGAATAAGGCAATTGGGATTCAAGCGGTGTAAGCAAGCAATTGTTTATTCAAACATGTTGCTGTGGTTTATAACTCTGCTGCTGCTGTGTTGTTATCTAACCGTTGATCTCATTCAGTCTTGGTCGCCCATTCATTCAAATCCTCTGACCTTTTTTTCTTCTGGTTTAAACATCCTCTTGTTTTGCCCAAGCAGAAAGCAGGAGGGACTAGTTTGCATCTCGCAAGAACATAAAATAATAATAGATTTTCTGCGTGAGAAAGAATTCTCAATTTGCAAAGATATCACCGTGCCGTTCTCTTCATATCATTTTTGAGGTTAAGACTGATTTGGGGTGAGCTTGCAGCTTTTGTGACCGGGAGTGATGTGTCGCATCTGTTTTGGGGGATTGTGCCCGAGGGTGCCAAGAGAGGCTTACTTTTTTTCAATTTTTCGTGATGGTAAGATTGCAGCAGTCTCACAGGTCGTTGAAGCAGATAATTATGCATGAACCCCTGACACAGTGAAAATGAGTTTGGATCCCAGGCACTTGGCTGGTGGTGGTGTCAGTGTTATTATTATATTCTCATTTGGGATGTGTGACATCAGTTGTGGATCCCATGGAAACATTGTTGTGGTGCCATGATAGTGGTTGATGACACTCCGCATGCTGGCTGTGCCATCTGAGAGTGTTGATTGGAGTGACAGGAAAAGTCAAGACTGTAGAGGAGTGAAAGGATATCGAGGCAATTGCTCCTGGCTCAAAAATACCAAGCTGCCTTTGTCACTATTTCCAGAGATCCTTGAGGGTCAGCGGAGTTTGTTACTGGATTTTTAGTGTCGGAGGATATTTGACCTAACATCACAGCTCATCTTGGAGATGTGACATGCACACGCGCACAAAGTGTGACAGCTTGTTCAGTGAATATTGCAGCACATTATGTTGCAGATGTAGAAGTCCTCTCTCATGTTGACAGTCCCAGCTGCAGGCCTAATCACCTAACATCACTGTCAGCCGTCTTGTTCTACACATATTTCAGTTAATGATTTGTAGATATTTGCTACATTAAAGTGGATGGAAACAATGTGATGTGCCAAAAAGGACATTTCTTCCTGTGTGTGTGTGCTTTTACTGCAGAGATGTGTATTGAACTGAAACATTATATCTGATAAGACTATTCATTCTCCCTGTAGGGAAACTAGTTATCAGTCGAAATGCATTTATCCAACAAGATAAACTTAATTTCAAACTGCAAAACTATGAAATGGTTATAGGCCCTTTGTCGAGGCTCAGAGCTCGTCTGCTTTCAAGTTTATTTGAAGATTTTTTTCTTCTCACTCATGTCTGATGCCTTCAAAAGAAAAACGTGCGGTTTTAATTTTGAGAAGTAGAGTTGAGTGCATGTTATTATATTATTAAAAAGAACCTGGTGACATTGTTGCATTGAGTAGGGAACCAGATGAAACTGCTGACCTCATGTTTTGTTCACGACTTAGTTTGGAGAGTTTAATCTGAAGGTTTGAGAGCTCCAAGTCGTAGTTGTGACGTTACTTTCATTTCAGCATTTATAGTGAATAAATACAAAAACAAATACTAATACATTACATGGTGATTTTATCTTATACTTTGAAGTTTAGCTTCATGAATTTGTCTTTACCGTTTTGCTAGTTTTCATGTAGCTGATGTAATATTAGCCTTATGATTTGTTGTGGTAATATGAGCTCACAAATTTCGGAGTGGGAGCATCACAATTCCCAGCGGCTTGAACGCACCATAAAACTGAACTTCACAGCAAAACGTACGCTGACTCATTGTTCACAGCAGAATCACACAGGCTTATTCCCCCTTTCTCTCTTATTGTTGATATTTTTGATGGCTGGTGTAACCATGAGTGCAGACGGGGACACAAAGCAGTCGAATAACAAACAAAAAACACATCTGAGAGGCAGATTTGCCGGCAACTCTGGCCAACCTTAGCAGGCTAAACGGAGGGAGTCAACCAAACAGGCGTATAAACGTTTTAAACAAAACTAGCAAGACGAAAAACACAACTGAACTAATGACACAAAGAGGAGCAGATGGCAGGGCGAGAGGGCAGGTAGGGAGCGGAGAGCAATCAAAACTACACGAGACAAGAATACATTAAGTCAAGACAGAAAGAATTCACTGAGAAACAAACTGAATGTCCTGACAGGATCCAGACAACACGGTTGTCCTGTTTGAATAGACGTTATTACGACAATCACTGGGCTAACTGACCCTGAGGGCCATGCTTATACTCAGTGTGAGCGTCCACGCCGTCGCTGGTCATTTCATCCGTGCAGAGAAAGCGTTTCAGTCGCAGGCTTCATCCTGCAAACGCCCGCTCACACAAAAGGGGCACTGTTGTAGAACATAATGGGACGAGTTAACAAGCCTTGTACTTTCACTCAAGATGAATAACATATTTATGATTTAGCTCACAGCTGGTTGGTTCAGATACATGTTTTTAAACCCGTTAAATGACACAAGAATTGGTAAGAGAACTGCGGTCGCCTGGTTCTGCACATCAATTAGTCTGGTGTCATGCTTGGATGTTTCTTTTGGTCAGAGAGGCAAGTAACCGATCAGATATCTTAAACTAATCTGTCTATATATTTCAGGGAATAACCCTGAATACTTTCACAGCTAGTTACTCTGTGTCAGGTCCTGCTCATTATTGTTTACC
The DNA here is from genome assembly GCA_901007825.1 of Macroramphosus scolopax. Classification (NCBI taxonomy): domain Eukaryota; kingdom Metazoa; phylum Chordata; class Actinopteri; order Syngnathiformes; family Centriscidae; genus Macroramphosus; species Macroramphosus scolopax. Next base: position 69,113 of record CAAKHC010019316.1, on the reverse strand, counting down.
ACCTGCCTGAAATGTGTTGCTTTCACCTGTCGAGGCTCAACATGACTCGAACACCAATTATCTGAATTTGTCTGTTTTCCAATCTGCACCCTGTGCTCGTATCTACGTCTTCCCATACAAACATCAATTAGTGCTGTCTTCAGAGGGAGTTTCTTTGTGAGCTATAATATCACAATTATTATTGAGATTGACCTGCTCTCTCTGCTTTACATTTTCTATTCCTGTAATTAATTGTCAGTTACCGTTCAATGTGAAACATGGACAGTATGAAGTCAGAAATGCTTCACTGTGCTCGATACAGTTCCTATCTGAAGTGCTTCATGCTGCCAGGGTTCGTACAATGTGATTGCAGCAAGAGGTTTTTTTCAGATGGAATGGAGAGATGAAGGGAAATTGGCGTGAATTCACAGTAGAATGAGTGCAAAGTGCTCTGCCAGGGTTAGAAAAGTCATATAGTATCAGTGTGTGCATCTCCCCCGAAGCTCCTTGCAAAAACCCATTTTCTCGGCACAAACCCAGAGCTGTCACGGTGTGCAATTAGCAGTGGTATTATTCCCAGGTCAGACATTAGTCACACGCCAAAAGCCAATCTGAAACAGGGAGTCACAACGTATGTGCGCTCTCATTTATTATACTGCCAGACGAGCAGTTTTACGAGTGAGATCCTGTCACCTGCCCGTGAGACAGCCGCCCAGGGAGTGCTCCACTTCTGGTGTTGTCGACCTGGAGAGATCGCAGGTTGAACAGAACCTGAATAATTAAACAGATGGAGGAGGAGGAGGAGGAGGAGACACCTGGTGTCATCACGGTGAAGGTCAGCAGACGGGCCTGTCACTAATAAAGGGATTAGATTGTATGTTGAATGTGGAGGGGAGTTTCTGAGGTCTACAAATCAGCAACACTCTGTATCATCGTTTGTCACTATCCGAGGATTCAGTACTCCAATACAGGGAGAGTCCACCAACCCAACGACCGTATAAATCACTTGTTCTGGCACTCAGATACGACACATCACCACTTCTACTACACAACACATAAGGAGGTTTCCTACACGCCCTGTGTTCAAAAAGTATATTTATGATGTGCTGTTGCTAAGATCTCCACAAAAAACATGTGGAGGGAAGAGAAAGATGATTTGGACTCAAATAAAGACTTTGGTGAGGTGAGGAATGTGAGAAGACGTCATTATCTGGATCTGTATTAGGGTAGCAGACGGAAAGGGGGCGTAGGTACCGAATATTTCTTTTGCAGCAGTTATTGTATAATATACGACGGTAACAGGATAAACGTAATAAGAAATAACATTAGATTAAAGTCTCCAAGTTTTTAATTTATAGTCAATTGACAATGCAATAGTTGTTCGTTCAAAGTATCAATTTGATGTAATATTGGCATATTATTAATTATGAAGTAATAAAGAATTTAATTCCATTATTCCATATATTTCTTTCTTCATTTTGAGCCAAACCTTTATGAACCGTCTGAACCTCCCGACCCCCTTTTATCTCGGGGACAGTGAACAATCGGAGAGATTATTAATAATGTCTAGGAAATGAAAATATTCCAACTGATTTCGTTTAGCTTGAGGCTTCATTTTGGTGAATATAGGCTGTGTGGGGGGGTTGAAATAAATCCAGCTGCTGTTCCTGCTTGATTCCCTGATGCCAGGGACCGAGCACTCAGTCTGTCAGCTGTTGTTACAAAACCCAGCAATTACCTCTCAGTCACGGGCACCAAATTGGTGAAAGACAAGCAGGTGCCAATAAAATACAGGAGTGCATCTGATGTAATCCGATTCAGATCAATTTGTTCTTTTAATCAGGTGAGCAACATCCAGAAAAGTATATTATGAATGGTCAACGAGGGCCTTTCCTAACATTCTGTACATACGGAATATTTCAAGCTAAATATGATTCTTCCAGTTTATAAAGAGTTAGCTGACCTTTGCTGAGGCACATACATGAATCTCCCCTGTTTGGTTCTCTGACACTTTCATCCCTGAGAAGCTGCTTGAGGGTTTATCAGACAAACAGTCGACCTACTGACCTGTTGGTGTGTGTGTGGAACTACAATGTGTCAAAGGAGACGCGGCCGCAGGGCAGCATGGAAAGCAGCGTGACAGTAAAGCTTCAAAATGCACAGCATCCCTCACCTTCTCCTCCCTGCCGTCTCCTATTGTCTCAGATGTATTAAAGAGACCTGATTTGCAAACTCACACGTCCTTATAAGAACCAATGAGGCAGCAGCTCATACAGGAATTAGCCAGACAGATACCACTTTCCATTGAATTTAGAAGTTATTTCTCCAAGGTGCCAATTATGATTTCGACAACAGCAGGAAAGTAGTGGAGAGTCGGGAGACTGCTAACAATAAGGCACTGCGGCTGTAGGAGATGATAATATAATATCTCCAGGGGCTTGACTGAGAGCGAGAATGTGTCTTTATATATTCTTTTAGCAGCCAGACACATTTCAGAGATTGAACCTCCTTCACACTTGGCCTATAGCGGACACATGTTTCATTTTAGCCAAGCTAAACCCCCTTTATGACACATTTATCCAGCCAGAGAGAGTTTATAGATTTGATAGCAGGGCAGTCCTCATGTAGTTGATGCTAATTCAGCGTTTAGGAACAACAACTACAAGCTTAATTCACTGATAAACAAACATGACTTTGTTAAGGATGATTAGGCAGACAAGGTAACCTATTAAAATGTTATCATCCTTTTATCCTCAAGGGGAAATTGAATTTCCCTTCCTGCGGTTGTGTTTCTTCTTCTTCCAGTAGTTCACTCCAGATGTGCTTCACATGTCATAAAAAAACGCTTGCGTGAGTAGAGGAGATTATTGCACTCAGTGCAGTAGTTTTTAATGAAGGTGGTGAGATGCTGATGAACGGGAAGCATGATTTCTGCCATGTATTTTAAATTAGATTGTCAAAGTGATCTTCAAAGTGCCTCGGCATGAAATACGTCTGATACATGTAAAGTAGCTGGATCTTATTACTTTTGTCCTACTTTCAATGAATTTCATTCTCATCAACAAACTTTTTCGGCATCAGCTCTCGGGATAATGATCCTCCCTTCTCCCACTGAGATACGTACAGAGAAGGAGTTCGCTTTTAAATAGGCAGCGTTACTTCGATGAGAGTAGAGGGATTATGCTGGGCGTTAATACCCTTCCTACTGCACTGTCATGTGTACTCTGACCTTGTACTCAGAAGATTCATTTCTACCTGTGCATACTGCTCACCTCTTTTTGGAGGAATTCTTTCTTGTGCAAGCAAAGTGAAGTTGAGAAACTCAACCGATTTCTGTGCTAAAGGGAAACACCGTGTCGTGTTCTGTTGTTTTGTTTTTCCTATGTGTTGCATTCTGTTTTGCTCTGCGAGATGAGAGATGGTGATGGACATGCTAATTGTCAGAGGGTGATGAATGCCAGACAGTCACAGGTGGATACAAAGAGGCAGCCAGTCATGGATGTCATTGTTATCTCCAATGATAATTACACTGACAATGTTCCAACTGTAGTGAGGTCAGCCCGAGGCTGATACCCAACAAAGCTGCATCCCCCCATGTATTCATGTAAAAGAATCGCTTTTGTCCAGGAATGCAGAACGACATGTATGTGAATGACGTCGTGTTGCTTGGATTCAGTCCTGGAATCTCATCTATATTCATTCACTCCTACTGTCCCCTGAAGGGATGAAGATTATTCAGATCTGCATGCATTTTATGTTTTGTCACTGCTCAAAACCAGAACAGAACATATTTCATGGCCTCTTCATTCCACGATGAAAGATCACTGAACCATCTGGAAAACATCTCTCATCTAAAAGAATGTAGAATTTAACTGAAGGCATGGCCTGTTTGTAGCTCTGTCCTATATCTTTGAGATAATATCTGCTGTATTGGTGCAATGGCAGAGTGAAAGAAAGGGAAACTCCACCTTCATCTCCCCAAAATAGACAAACTCTAGTGTGTGAGAGGCAAAAAAAAAAATCAAGGTTGCATGAATAATATTAATGCTGATTGCGTCTCTGATCTTGAATCAGCCAATCAGAGTGTCTCACTGCTTGAAAATGTTTTTGATGCAGATCAGTGTCAAGGATAGCTCCTCTGCAGTGAACAAGGCTTGTTTGAGGATCATGAGGATTTAAAGTCTGAGGGAACTGTGGTCAAAGTATTCTTATATCCAATGCCAGCTTTCCTTTCTTTGATTGAGGTTGGAACTGAGGGAGTCCATAATAATTCCATCGCCGTACTGCTGCACAAGTCAAGTATGGGATGATCTTACTCATGATATTATGAGCACACTGGGTAAACCTCAACCTCCAGGAGGCTCTCAGGGAGGCTAACTGAGCGTTGAATCCAACCTAACCTATGTGGATGCATACTGATGTTTCTATCACCAGGCGGGCGTCAGCGCCAACTGTGTGTCCGTATGGCCGACCTGGTTGATCCTGCCGGGGGCAGAAGCTCGTCTCAGAGATTAAGCCATGCAAGTCTGCAGAAAGTACACGCGGCTGGTACAGTGAAACTGCGAATGGCTCATTAAATCTGAATCCAACAACTGGTTACAATTATATTTTGAGCTCTGCATCCATGTCCTCTGCACAGATGCACTGCTCATTTGGAAATGAAAGCTCAAGGACAGCGTGGTTTACGCAATTATACTGTAGTTGTGATTGAACCAAATACAGTCAAATGGAACCAACTAGACGGCCCCGACTATTTCATGAAAAGCGGCATGGTTTTCAATCTTTGCGAAGGTAAAGAGATACTGGACAAAATAAGATGACTTTCCCAACTGTTACAAGTTGAATTCAGTGACATTAATTGGACATTTAACGTAAACACATGTTGGACTGAAGCTGGATTTTGATGTGTAACCATCCTCTCTTCTCTTCCAGGGATCTCTTGGACCGAGACACTTTCTCAAAATCCGACCCATGTAAGTTCTCTGCTTTTTACGATGCTAATTGCGGCTTAGCTTTTCCTCTGGGAATGGGTTTTGTCTCAGAGAGTTCACCTGCTCTCCCTCTGCAAGTCTTTACTTTTTGCTTTTGCTGAGGTTAACTTTGATTCAGTTTACTCTGCTATTTCAAAGTGTTCCTTCAATAACAGCATATCATTTGCACAGTAATGTGACAACCTTTCCTCACTTGGAGCTGCAGAAAGTACCTTAATGCATGCAGGGTATAAACGCCAGCTTTTGAATACAAATGGGTATCTTTTGGTGAAACACACGGGGAACCGCCATAAAGGCATTAGAGAAAGGAGGAGACATTTAACATAATTAGGAGGAGGCTCAAGCTCCTTGTGTAAATAAGCTATTGTGTAAATATCACACTCACCCTGCTTTGTATTCCCCTGGAGATTAACCTTGAGATCTATGACAGGTCACGTTCGCCTGCTTCAGCTTCGATTGAAGTCGTAAAATCAAGCAGGAATGAGGAGAATCCTCCCGTTAAGGACTTGTGTTTTGATTTGCATGGCACCAGGAGCCCTCAATCTTGCTTTAATGCTTTGTTCTTTGCGTGCTGACACTTAATCCCGAATTTGATGCAGTGCAGCATCATCAAGTTTGGCACTTCATTATGCTGTCAAGGGTGTGGCAGGATAATTAATGATGAATGTCAGCAAAGACGGAACAAAACAAGCACTGTTTGAAGAAGCGGGATGGGTGATTGAGATTGTTTAATGGCGATGTTTTCCTCTGTTCTTCCTCTCCCCCCTCTGCCTCTCCCTCTCCCCTCAGTGGTGGTGCTGTACACCCAGGGCGTGGAGACCAAACAGTGGAGAGAGGTAAGAGATCAGAGCCCACCCTCGGTCAACACAACTCAATCAGTCTGTCTCCTCTCCATGACAGCTCACTCTTTGTTTACCGCCTTTCTCCTCCACCACCTTCTCACTCTCAAGGTAAACGCTGTGAGTGCCAATCATTTGCGATTGATTGACCCTGCGAATATCCCTGCACCGCTCCGAGTTAGCTGTGACTGATTGGCTGATTAAAGTCACAGCTACATGTATTGATAAAGATTTGTCTCTGCGTCAGAGCCCCCTCTGGCTGCTGGCCACTGGGCCTTAATTAGACCAGGGAGGCTGATCATGTTGACCAAAGCAGAGATTGCAGCAACACATCGTGTCCTGGGATTATTATTCGTCGCTGTAATCTTAGGATGGGCACACAGAGACATTGTTATTTTATTTTAACTCATACAATGCAGTCAAATGTAAGTGTTTTGTTTCTAACACTCTTTTCTAAAGTTTGAAATAAATAAATAAATATATTCAGTTAGTATATACGCTGGTCATCAAAAAGACAGCTAATGTGCAGGCTTAATATTTTTATTCTGCTTTCATACCCAACTCAATACATTTTAGATTGAATAGGAGATGCTCATTCAATCCGCTGAGGCTTCCCTGTCAAGCTGGAGCGCGGCGGTCTGACACGGACGATTTAAGAGTTGCCAACACTCAGCTGCAGGATAGAAAGCGAAGGTTGCAATTGAATGTGTGTTTTTTGTGGCTCTTATAAAGGAAGTGAGCAGCTGCAGCAGCTTCATACTGGGATTTCACACCACCCCGACTTGATCTCACCTCTGCATGTCAAAGCATAAACACGCTAATGTTTGATGTGCTGCTGTACATGAGAGGACTGTCACTCATGTGATGTATTGCCTAACATAAACTGTGATACCAGTCGAGTTCAATAAGACACGACGCAGCGAGCCCTTTGAAGAAGGAAAGCGTCCTTGCTCTCGAAGTCCGCTTAACATTTTGTCTTCCATTTATTTTTGTTTTCGTTTCTTGCCTTAGTTAGTTTGTGTCTTTGATACTTCATTATTCCTATGTGTCTGTGGTTGTCATCTCCACTAACCTGACTGCATAATAAATTGATTGATTCGGGAATTACTGCATCAAACATTCTTTTGTGTTTCGACAGAGAGTGAGTAATAATTTACATACTTTCTGCTCACATGTGTTTTCAATGGCTGTCAGCTAGCCCTGGCTGACGGTGAACTAAACATCCATCCTCTTTTCTAAAGTCAGCGAGTAGTTTTACTTATGGATATGCAAATGTGGAAGAGCTCAGGCAGTAAGAGCCTCCTACACCTGTCATCTCTGGTTACAATACCCCAACAGCTTAAACCCTGTGGGTGCCGCCTCCCCAGAAGAGATACAAGCCTGTGTTGGTGCAGATGACAGCTGCAGTCATGCTGTGCAGTATTGATAAAGCTAAGTGTGTCTTTTGCCTCTCTGTCATGTCAAGGTTTTTTGTTTTCTTAAAGGTGGATCAGGAGTGTCGGAACTCTTTTCACTTTGCAACCAACTGTACGTGATCCAATCATTCATCTGCAAGAAGAACTCTCCCATTAGCTGCCAGTCTCACACCATAACAATGTGGACCAAGAGGTTGTTGATGGATTGTGTTTTGATTGTATGAGGAACCTTTCATCAGCTCCTCTTTGAAACCTGTGCTGCCACGACTAATTTCCGTCAGCATTTGCGGTCAATTATATAAAGCGAAAGCTTCCCATCGTCCTGTTACCACGTCGCTTTAAAGTCTTAATCTTCAATTCCCTCATATATAATTACTACCAGTGCGTGACATGTTGTCTTCTTTCTCGACTTTCACTCAGCTGAGCAGCTGACACAGTAAATTCAAGCATCGCCTGGCCTTGCCACTCTCGCTAAAACTCCAAGACCTTAATATTTATTCCAATAACAATCGTGTGACATTCCACTTCAGATTTTTTCACCAGCACTCGGCTACCCCTGTCGATTTTTTGGTTCTCTATTTTAATTTGTTTTGCAGGTAATTGTACGGCTTTGCAACTTTGGATTTTTCCGGCTGGCTGTGTGCCGGCCAAGGTCAGAATAATAGTTGACCTGGGAGATCTATTATTTCCTCTCTCTAATCCCGTTTCCTTTGTTATGAGAATAAGTTATTGTCCTCCACTGACACATTCAGCTCTACCGTCGATGCATCTACTGCCGTCATATAAGAAGAAGAAGTAGTCCCACTGAGCAGTTAAACTTTAATAGGCACAGACACCTTCAGAAAACTGTCACGTAGTGTCCATCCATTACTATAATATTTTTCGCTGTGTGTAGCTCCGTTGTTCGGTCCCTGGTTGAGTTTTATCCCCACTGGATGTAATCACAAAGGTGTGAGTCTGTAATCCCGCTGTTTCATCTCCTCATTAAGCCCTAACACTGGTATTATTAATTCACTGTGTCAGTTTATGGTAACACTTTCTGCAGAGAATCTTTTATTTATGCAGCTCAACATCAGTTCTCTGACTTTGAATTATTCATTTTGGATGCAATTAATGTGTGTGTGTGTGTGTGTGTGTGTGTGTGTGTGTGTGTGTGTGTGTGTGCTTGTGCATCCCACTTCGTGTGTCTGTTGATTTGTTTATCAGCACATCATCTCTTCCGACTGTCTTGCTCTGTAGCACTGACAAATCTTTTTTTTTTCTCGGTGTCTGTGCAGGAGGCTTCTCATTTTAATCTCAATGCCAGAGAAGAGGGGATTGTTTTGCCGTCTTCCACCCATTTGTGACAGTTTCTTTTGAGTTCAGACGCAATGTGATAGTCACTATTTCCTTCGCCTTCGCCTTGTCATCCATCCATCCGCGGCCCCTTGTTCTAAAGTGGCTCGAAGGATTGTGATTGTTGTATTAATTAAATCTGTGTAATTGGACTCTATAAAGTGATTTCCTCTGGCTTGTTCATCCCGAGCATAATGAGAAGAGGTGAAGAAGAAGCTGACAATGTGCAATCATGACTGCTGTTAATCAAATCTGAGCTTATCTAAAGCCATGAATTCACACGAGTGTTGGGTGGAGATACACCGGGTGGGGGTTTGGTAACAGAGCATCGACGTCGTCTCTGAGTGACTGCATGCAGTGTCGTCTCTAACATCTCACAGCTTCCCCATCTGTCTTTTTTTTCCCCCCCTTCTCCTTGTTCTGATCTAGTTCGGGAGAACAGAGGTGATAGACAACACGCTAAACCCAGACTTTGTCAGGAAGTACATCCTGGACTACTTCTTTGAGGAGAAGCAGAACCTGCGCTTTGACGTGTGAGTTATTCCGTTTGATCCGGTCCTCCGAGGACACACCGAGGTGTGTGTTTCACATGTGTGCTCCTTCTTTTCTACCACAAGCTTCACATCTTCCACCTCTTCCAGCCTCATTTCCCCCCCCCGATCCATCTCAACTTCATTCCTTCTTCCCTCTTCCGTGTCTCTCATTTTCCGACTCAGAGTCCTTATTCCCTCTTCTCTTCCTTTTCACCAGCTCAGCTCTCTCCTGAGAAATTATTCATTGGCACAGTGTCTCAATAGTCGTTCGTGGAGGGGAGATGGGTATAAGGGCGATAAATATTTCATATAAAATTGTATCCTTAATCTCCCTGCTGCTAAGCAAAGCAAATGTCTAAAAGCAAATGCCATGAAATCCAAAGACCTTCGTGCTCTCCTCTTTTACATGGAGCTGTTTCTGTCCTCTTGAAAAGGCCAGACAAGTGAGAGGGTCAGGAAGGTGCAGTTTCATTTTGAGATCTCCCAGAACCGATCATTGTCTCCACTCTACCGCTCCTCAGCTAGATGATATATGCTTGCAATTTTTTTTCTTTTGCTTTGCCTCAAGCATGATCTCCCTGGTGGATTTCCAGGATGTATTCAGGATTGAGCTGCGAATCTCTGACGATTTTAGACGCTTAATGAATTCATTTGGCATGCTATCATAATACAGACTCCTGAACAGGAAAGAATGGAGCCTATCTCTGTACAATTAGTGTTGCATGTCTCCTTTATCCCAGAGGTGGGAGTCAGGGAACTCTGGAGTTTTAATTACTTTTACATACAAGTTGGACTGGCAGATGCCTGAAACTTTCCCTGCAAACCCCCCCCCCCCAGGCATAGCAGGGAAATAACATTCATAAACTATAGGATGACTTCCTTTATTAACTGCCACATTATTGCTTAATTTCCTTTCCATTGGCTGTTCCCTTTTGCTCCCTCACGGACCCAGGAGTGTGATTGACAGGCGGAAAATGTCCACGCTGCAGCCAGCTTTCTTTTACGAGCGTCAGTAGTAATCAGTTAGGTCCTCTGATGGCTGCCTCTGTGATCGGTGCCCTCTTTGCTGGTTTCAGATACGATATTGATTCCAAAAGTCCGGATCTGGCAAAGCATGTAAGTAAAGACGTTTTGTTGTGACTCAGGAGCTTGACTGTATATTTTACCCCCAAATTAGTTTGAATCAATATACGTGCATGTTCCCATTTAGGTTCTATGCAAACCTAAAAGTTTGGGGCGACTAAATGCTCAAATATATTTTCAAATACATTTTGCAAATTATGCTTCATCCGCCAATAGTATGGTTTTGCTTTACATTCCTTCCTCCGTCCAATTTATAGAATGTGTTTTTAATTTCTATAGCGCTACATAAATCTAAGTTTTATTTGCATCCAGCAAACACACATTACTTGTTTTTTTTAACTGAGAAATGAAGCATTTCAGATCCTTATCAAAGCTTTTCAACCAAATGTCCCTCTGAGCTTCGTAGTGCTTTTTGCAATTTAGATTCTCTTTTCCAAAGACAGCCTTTAAAACAATCTACATTTATTGTGAAATAACAGTGAATGGCTGCTTAACTGTGGAACATTCATCCACGCCAAAAGCTCATTAAAATGAATGAACGTGAGTGTTATAATTTATACTAAAAGCTTTGATAAATAAACTCCTACACACTGAACATATATATACGAATATATTTGCAGCGCTTGGTTTGCATACTACCAACATTTCCATCATTGATTATGCTCCTGTCACTGTGATGCTTTGTTCGTTGTTTTTTAAGTGTTTCCTTTCAACCCCCTCCGTCTGGAAATTGACTAATCCTAAAACTCTTTCCGCCTTTGTGTCTTCATTTCTCTTGTGCTCTTTCACATTCTCTCTCTGCTCTCTCTCCTGTTCTCCGTGCCGTCTCCCCCCTCTGCTTTTTCCCATTCGGCCAACTGCTCTTTCACTTTTTGCCCTTCTTTCTTGCACTTGGTTGATGACAGTCTGGTATTTGAGTCATGTGCCTTCTGTTCCATGATATGCTCTGTTGTGTCACTGCTGCTGCCTGGTCTCTCTATTTCTTCGTCCTCCTCCTTCTCCACCCCGGAAAAGCCAACCGACTTTAACGTACGTGTCTGCCTCTGATGTCCTAATTTATAACTGTTCAGTGCTATAACGATGCTTAACTCCTCATCGACTCTCCTTGTCACACACGTGATCCACCCGAACGCCCCATCCTTGTCCCGACCGACGTGTCTCTCCATCCCACCTTATGTTTCACCCACATGGCAGGACTTCCTGGGTCAGGTCTACTGCACACTGGGAGAGATTGTGGGCTCTCCTGCAAGTCGCCTGGAGAAACCTCTGGGGTGAGTGTTTTCTTTCACGATGTTGAGTAAGAGTAAACGCATTCATTTCCTCAAGGAGACAAGAAGACGTTTTCCGATAACATTGCCACCTCTCAGCTGAAACATGGTTTTCCTGCTCGATGTCACACATTGCGGCAAAGTTGAGGTGATGATATATTTGCCCGTCTCCTGGAACCATCTGTGTCATACATTACACTGCAAGATGAGACCCATGTGCTTGGATGGGAATGGGTAATTGAACACGACCGCTGGCTTCCTCGATGCAATTACTGTCATTAGAGAGGCTATCTAGCGAGGAAAGTAGATTTAAGTCAGCGTTAGACACATGGCAGTATCAACCCCGCTTCAATGTTAATTGGGAGATATGAAGCCCTGCAAGCATTGACATCTACAGACGTGTGTGTGGCTTGTCGGTTTATTAGTGTGATATGGAGGGTTCCTACTGGCTTGTGTTTGCGTGAGACTGTGAAGCGCCGTGTGCATGCCTTTGTGTGAAGTATGGGGCCTCTGCAGTCGGAGGTTTTGTGAACAGAAGGGCCTTTGGTGTGACCATGAGCTCTGGCAGTGACTGGTGGCGGTGGATTACAGTGCGCCGTGCCCTTCACTGCTGAATAAGAGGATGAGCAGGATCAAGAGACAGTGTTCACCAGCATGCTGTATACCCGGTCTCACACTCCACATCAGAGGCATGCTGGATGCTCAGGGGGCCCCAGGCAGACATGATGGACAAAAGTATTGATTCTGCAGCTTCTAGCAGGGCACCTTGACCGCAGCGGAGACTGCACTTGGTAGTTCAGCTGCAGCAGAGGGTGAAGATGAGGATTTGGTTGGTCCACTAACTGCCCCAACAGCCTGGGAGCAGCAATTCAGAAACACATGCTAGTATCATTTTTTTTCTTCTTTTCTCCTGATGACATTCATTAAAGGGTACAGCTTGGATCAACAGTCCATTTTGAACGGCTAATCAGCGTCTATGTGTAATGAGCTCAGGAGTTGTTTGATGGCTCATTCACATTCCTTTTCCTGCATTACGATGCGACTGTTGAGGAGCAGCTCCCGCAGGAAATGAGGAAATCTGTTAGCCATGCTTAAACAAGCCCTCCCAAGGCACGCTGCAACCAATGACCTGCTTAAGAACCGCATCAGCACCCCTTTCACTATTTTCCACACTTGATCTCTCATTTATTCCTCCTCTTTCCATCCTCCAGAATAATTTTTAGCTTCACCCACTTTCCCCCGCTCACTTTGCCCTTTTCCACCTCCTTGTCTTCCATGTCTACTACTATATTAGTAAGGAGATTGTACTGATGTATGCAGTTTCGACCTGAACTCAACCCCAAATGAATCCCTCTCATAATTATAGCCTTTACCCCAACGCCAAGTAATAATCATTTCTACTAATTAATCAATTAATCCGACTTTTGGACTATTTTTCCATTCATGAGTCTGTTCATATCCGTATGTAAAACACATACAGTATACGGCTCTCAACCGCCTTTCCAAACACATTCGCCAGGAAATTCTCTCAAGGAATCTGACATGTGTTGATACTGCACAGAAGAAACAGGGAGGAGGTTGCTGTGCACATTTGGGCTGGAAGAGCTCAGAATATTGACATCAGGGAACAAGATTAATGTTCCCACAGCATGTGGTTAAGCCTGTGGAAAAATGTGGTTCTCGTTCTTCTTGTGCTCAATAATCGTAACAATAAAATGCTGATCACACTTAAGTTGGCAGGAGCTGATGATGTAATGAAACAAGAGCAAGTTTCGACAGATTTATTTGTCTTGGGGAAAATAACTGAGATGTACTGCTGTTTTTTTTTCCAACATCCTTTTATTAAGACAGAAAGATATGCTGGTATACAGAATACGAGCCATGAAACACTGATATAAATCCTCCTTTTGTAATCTGGTTTTAATGAGACGCATATATCACAGTTATTGATAGGTGAGGAAATGCAAAGTGTGATTGACTGATGCAGGTGAACGGTATCTTTTACCGAAAAACATGTAAGCTGCAACACAATTCTCCTGTGTGTGATTATATGCGTCGCCCGTGGGAAGGAATAATAATGTGATCGTATTGCTAACATCATAATAGAGTTTAGTATGCAGATGACAGTAACCTTTTCTGTTGCCATGAAAAATTATACCACACACTTGTGCACATGAATGCAGCACGACATCAGCATGTTAAACCCATTAGCCTACGGGGACTGTGACCCCTCTGCGGTACAAGTGAAGCACGTAATGAACCGTAAGCAAAACAGCAGTGTGTGTGTGTGTGTGTGTGTGTGTGTGGTGGGTGTGTTGCACCCATGAGCGCCAAGGGAGTAAAGGAATTTATTGAAACAGCACATAACATTTCTAAAAACACATTTTTGAAATGGCATGCTGAATTTAAATAACATGAGAGACAGTTTTCATGGCTCCAACAGACCCATCATGCATTAACTTTATATACTGCATTGATAAAATATACTACATGATAGAATGTACGCCTGACACGGAGGTACATTACCATGGTAGTTATTTAGATTTACACCGGTTGTTTTTGCGTTGTATATTTTTCATATCTTTCTTACCACACACATAATTGTAGTTGAAAGTATGTGAAATCTGTCTTCATGGTTCCTCACATCCGGCACCATTGTGGAGTGAAGGCCAGCAGGAATGAATTAGGTGTAAGTGAGCCCAGAGGAACCCAGAATGAGAAGATAAAAAAGAGAATAACTGTAGTACTAACAGTTATTTTAGTTCAATCGATGAGCCGCGATGAGCTGTTATCATAAAAAGAAAAACTTTCTGAGGAAAAAAAACGTCATCAGTGCTGATTCCCCGACACTTTAATGTGTTTGCTAAGCCCCGCCCCTGTACTTACTTTCAACTTCGAAACTCTTTAAAACGCTGAGTTCTAAACTTCCTACGACCCAAAATCAAAAGTGCTGAGACGTTCTAGGACAATCACTGTTTTGGGGAGCAAATAGTCAAATAAAACCTTAAAGATGAAATACATGTTCTTGTATCCATATTGTATAACGTTAGTAGAAATTGCACCAGCACCCATCACAAAACATACAGTACATAATAAACATTTAAGAAATGGTCAAATTACCTCCTTAATTTCATGCTCACAACTACAAATGTAGAAAATAACTCGCCAGAAGTTACACAGAGGAAACTGGACCACAGAGCATCCCTGTTAAAGTTGGTGGTCAATGTCGGGCGGCAGCGAGTGAAGATCAATGAGTTTATTACTTTAACTCCAAATCTTTTGCACAAGTTCTCTCGATACTTTAGATGGAGGAGGTGAAGCACGTACAGTATGTAGTGTTTGTCTGTATTGCTGAACTGGGAGGTGAAGAACTTACAGTAATCAGCATCCTCCGCCTCGGGACATCACACACAATTAGAACATTCTGCTGCCTTGCTAAATGCCAATTTGGGCTCCAAGGCTGAACACTAACAAGGGTCCCTCTCTAATAATCTGTACGTCTGGTTAGGTGTGGAAACCCTCAACTGTGCTGATTGTACAAGAACCCTTTTTGTCCAATTACAAACGGGAATATATTAGGGACCATTTTGGTTTCACGAGAGGCAAAAAGCTCTCAACAGCACTACTCCGCCTTCCCACTCTGACATGCAGTTTAATTGTTCTGTTTGCATTTCAAGGACTTTGGAGTCACACCGAAAAAAAAAAATCTCCTTTCTCATCTCGGTTTTCCTGCTAAGACAAGAAGCAGTTCATTTTTAAATATACTGGGGTTGTTAAAGGTCTTGGTTCTTAAGGCTCTGTAGATAAAAAGGCAATAGATGTTTGCCTTCACCCTGATAATGGGGTTGCAAGAGGAGACAAGGGTGGTGGCGGTTTTTACACTGCAGTTAAGCTTAGCTGATTTGTTTTGCGCTCAGAGCCCGACAGTGTTTCAGTCATTTCTGTCGTGGCCGTGCACTTTCATCTGCTGGGAAGGCGAAGACGATTCCTGAAAGCCTCTGAACATGCGATCAGCCGCCCCAGTTAAACACTTCCATGTTGTTAATCTATTCAGCAGCCGAAAAACGATCTGTCGGCATGCGGATTGCAATCTGTAGTCAGCGGCAACCACCGCGGAGGAGGTCAAGGCAATCCTGTGTAACGTGATATGATTTCGATTAGTCGCTGCCCAACAGCAGGTGAGTGGGTTAAAGGTGCCGAAGCCTGATGGCACAATGGAGATAAAGGAGAGAAGAATCAGCTTTGATTGAAGTCACTAATCCACAGAGGGAAAGCAGGATAAAATGCTCTTTATGTCTGACAACAGAGAGAATTGAGCATCTCTGTTGGCCTGTGATGCAGAGGCATGTTGATGGGGGGGAAATTATGCTCGTTATGTAATCGAGAGAATAGTTTCGTTGGCAGAGCAGAACACAAGGAAGTGAACTTGCCAGCACGACACTGAGCAATTTTTTTCCACTCTTAATTTTCTCTGTCAAAACAAGTATTTGTTTTAGCATGCAGGTGGTTGATGAACGCCTCATTTATTTGGAATCACAATCAATCAAACCCCGTCAGGTGCTATAAGTCTGGTAATCATACAGTCTCATTACATCACTGCGCACTTGTAAGAAGGCATACAAAGTAATTTAACATTTGCTGTTCCTAATTAGCGACTATATAAGAGAGATTCCTGTATAATAACAGGATGAGTTTTACTCATTGAGATTGTGATAATACTCATCATGCATCCGTGGGTGACCTGAGGTATCTGATGAGTAACACTCGGTCGGTGACAGTTCACTGCAACAAATGAAGAGAATGTTGAATGTCCTGATGTGTCCTCGTGCCTTTGCACCTTCATTCCAATGGTATAAAAGCAAACACATTCCTACTCTTGTGTAAATCCACCCCAGATTTTTCTGCACAACATTTTTTTTTGCCCTATTTACTCTCTTTGTGCTCATCGGAACAAAGCTTCAAAGGGCTGAGCGCAGGCTGCCTGTAGCTACATGCTTTAAACACAAACACCAGCTCCTCTCACTGCGGCAGTATGAAACAGCTCTCTTCTCCTCTCAAAGCACCACCCCAGGTATTTTTTGTGTCCTTTTTTTTTAATTAGGCTGTTCACTTTTCATCCCCTGTTTTAATCCCGGTGAGGTGAGGGATTATGAAAGTTTATCGGTGTGTGAAGATCAAGGGGATTAGTGGTATAATCCCATTTTATCCCACGTAGTGTTTTAGCAACCGTGTCAAATTCTGTTCAACAAAGATCTGCCCACTGCCCCAAACGTTTACCGGGGCACGACGCCAGATTATCTGCCTGCCCTCCATCTGTGTTGATCTTCGACTCAACTAGAACCAGTCAGATTTGTTCGTTTAACTTGTCGACCAGAAGGATTCACTGGATTTACTCACCTGAGCAGCCTGAGTGAAATCATTCTTCCATGCAATGGAAATTATTCAATTTCTTGGGCTGACTTCTTGCTGTGTGCTTTCACTCCACCACCTCCAGAATGTGTTTTTAATTTGCTTATCCCCATGCAGGTTTGAAATCGCAAGGTTACAATCTCCTAAGCATGATAGCACTGCAGTCATTCTACCTCACGCAGAAATATATAGACCCCACCCTGCAACATCTGCAGTATGAACAAAAATCATTTCCTTCTTCTTTGACTCACTCATATTGTTGAGCAGATAACCCTCCCCCTCTCTCATATGCGTGACACGTTGCAGCGTTGTTAAATATCAAGACCATTCCTCATCCTAATGACCTAATGTGAGCTGCATCAACAATTGCTTCCTTCTCCCTATTTGGATTTTAATCTCAGCAACCTGCCTCCACCTCCACACTGATAGGAGGATACAGGCATTGTGAATCACCGTTTCACGACAACTGCCTTTAGATAGAAAATTATTGAGGCCCTATGTGGAGCCTGAATATCTATAATACAAAATCCTGTGCACAGTTGTGTTTGATGCATGTTCTTTGGGAGGACTCATTGCATTGGAAGCTCCCTCTTGGGAAAAAAACACAGTATGCTGATTGATATTCTGCAGAACAGCCGTATCAGAAACTGGGTCTAATAATTGTATTGCTGATGAAATATGCTGCTTGATCTCTTTTCATTCAGCTGATCAAATAAGGACTCTGTCAAGACAGTTGTTGCCAACCCTCTGCTTTAGTATGAGCGCTGTCCACCTCCTCCTGGGTGCAACAACGCTCTCCTCTATTCTCCAGCCTCCCTCCCTCTTTGTTGTCTTCATGAAGTTCTGTTTAATCATCTGGGTTTCTGTTGAAAAGGACGAACATCAGCGGAGGCAGCTGCGCTGACAGAATGCTCATCCGCCTGTAAACATGAAGCCTTCTGAGATGTTCATAAACGATTGGACAGTTTTCCGGGGTGTTAAATATCACAGCACTTACATAACGGTTTGTTCAGTCCCCACTCACCTGCATTGCTAGAAATCTTTATTCTAACTGCTTTTATTATTATGCCATTAATCATTCCCTGGAAGCTCGCAGAGCTATGAAGGATAACAGACCATCATCAGTCTTTCCTGAACAAGACCTAATCACAACTCTATTCCACATGTCTGCTCAATTAAGATGGCATCGCTGCTAGTGCAAAATAATACTTTGCTTTTTGTCGTTCCTTTCAGCTCAAGCTTGCAATACATTTTTAATTGAATTGACTTCAAATAACTACATAGTTGTTCATGCAGACGGACCACCTGGACCACCTCGCTCAGTCAATAATACAATATTTAGGTTGTGGTTCATTAAGCACTAGTTTAATACACTGAAATCTGGAGTTGTCTTCTGAGAGATTGACCCTGACAGGTAGTGAGTGAACACTGAAGACTTCTGTTGTGCATGCCAACCAGCCTGCAGTGGTTGCAAGAGACAGCATCATTTCTGCTGGAGATGTGCATACCTCATAATAAATAACATAACTTATATGTTACATTATAATTACTATCAACATGATGTCATTGACATACATTCACACTTGCTAATGAGTGTCATAGAAGATACCGTACCACCATACTGACAGGAGGACAACATTATGCTGTATGTGCATCTGATGTAAAACTACTACTGAAACATTGATGCTGGCACATTGCTGAGTTGACAGAAGCTACATAGTGCTCTACTGTTGAACATCACAAAATACGACGACTGGAATCATTTGAATATTCAGCAGCGTTTTGAGCCGCCGCACAATCAGTGGAGACAAACATGACACACATTTACATGCCTGACTGATTAAAGCAAATCAGCTCCTCACAGCATCCCGGCTGTGGGCCGTGTATATAGCAGGTAGCACAGGAATGAGGACCACAGCACATTTCACAAAATTTCATCATCAAAGCCTTTTTTCCTGCCGAGGAACTGTCAGTGAATGAGAGCCGAACCGGTGAAGCCTCTTGAAGCAGGAGACTTCATATCACCGGCAGTCACACTTCAGTACGGAGGCAGTTTGAATGAGCAGAAAAAAAACTGTGGGCAGCGAGAGGGCTTCAGATAAATGAACTGTATTTATGCCTTCATCGCATGCTTGTTCTTCAAATTAACGAGTCGTTGTCTGAATAAAACCCCACACTCAATAATGCATGCCTAATTTAAAAGACCATTGCCCTTTTGGTACCTGCTCTTGTCCCAGCAGCAAGGATTAGATGAGGGCGGTTCATCTTTAACTCACCTAGAGCTCATATTGTTACCAACCAGGAGTAGAAGTCGTTATCTTAACCTGAGGATGACAACTTGTCCTTGTGCAGGGTTTACTGTCCTCATTGGAGAGGGGGTCGACTGGGCCTTTGAGGTGCCGTCAAACTGCACGGCGGTGACTTGGAGTGAAACATTAATAATTCACGGGCAGTTAATTCACTTCGAAATTGGCCTCCGTGGAGCTTGAAGACGGAGCCTGAGAATGAGGAGTGCCTGACCTCTGAGGGTGTGATGGCTGCAGTTACAGGATGTGTTGCCTCATTAAAAGCTGGGCCTATAGATATTCAGATGAATGTGTTGGTCAGTGGATTTGTATTGAGGCATTGATAAAGGTTAGAACACCAGGGATTACAGTTGCTGAAATAGAGCATTACACTGCATCTGTTACAGACCTGGAAACCTGACAGCCATTAAAACTTAATGGAAAAACTTCAAATCTCTGCACAGGTAGGGAAAATATCCCTTAGAATGTCCCCTGACATAACCACCAAGTTTAGCAATTGCAGGTTTATGCTGTAGACTATCTTTGTAAGTGAGATAGGCGGCAGTGCTGCTCTGGAGTCAAGCAGCCCTGCCAGTCAGATCAGCTTGATGAGGATCTGCAGCAAGTCTGACCTGCTGATGATTGGGTCCGAAAAAAAAACAGGCAACAGCAGGATTCCTGTGTAATTTCCTTCTTTATCAGTAAAGATGAAAGGCGTGCCAGCAGCTGGCGTACTACTGTATGATTAGAAAGTGCTGCGTTGCTCTATGTTGGGTGAAATGGGCTCTGCCGCCCTCTGACAGCTTCAGCGGATGCTGAGAGTTGGTGAAAAAAACTTTGTTCTGCTTCGGAAATTACCGCCAAACAACATCTTGTCATTCCCCATCGGATTAGCGAGCTACTGGGGCGTTTTATTGAACCACAGACATGGGCGGACCGTCTCCTCTGTTCTGATATGTCTTCATAATCTGCTGGAGCCAGATTAAGCCAGAGCAGATGGGTAGATGGATGGACTGCAGCAGGATTTGAGTGCCTGGTGTGCTGTCTTACGTTGTAGTAAAGTACAACAAAATTAGTTGTTAAAGGTCGTTAAACTCCATCACACCCTTCACCTCTATCAGCGATTGATAAATGCCAACACATTTTCATCCCTTAAGGTCAAACGATGATGCTCCCAGGTCGCTGTACAGCGTTGTATTCTCACTCCCCTCATCCACAGCGACACCAAAGGGGGCCTTGTGCATCAGTGTAAGATGCAGCAGGCTTTTAAATAACTTTAATGCACCCGATTGCACCCATCCACCACACCCGACACAGGTTGGTGTGGTGGATGGGTCCAACAAAATAGGACAATGAAACACTTTCAAAACCATAAATATTGTTAATTCCAAACTCACTCGCAGAGCGTCTCAGAGTGTCTCGTATTGATGCAACATGCTTTCCAATCCGAGTTAACAGACAATCCACCACGTCTCAATCAGACACGGAGGGATGCCTCGCGTGCTGATATCAGACGCCGAGGGGCCGGGACAAAGCATCGCTATCTGACGACCTAGGATGAGCTCAAGATGCCTCCCAGTGCCACTTAGATAACCAGTTACATAATCAAGTGAATAACAGGCTGTGGGTTGGCTGTAAGATTGATTTATATCCATTTTGCTTTTCACAGTGGCATACCTGGGAAGAAATGTGGGAACATCGTCTTGTCTGTTGAGGAGCTCGGAAACTGCAGGGTGAGTCGGACAAGTTTGTCATTTGCCTACAACGTAAGTTTCTCAGTATATTTTTGTGTTTACTAATCTAATTAGAACTGGTCCTAAACAATGAAACATAAGAGTGTACTTCTGATAGATTGTCACAAGACACATCGTAGGGACGTTGTCTGTATTGAGTTAGTCACATAATGAAGGTTCACAAGCCTGCTGAAGTGAATTAGGCTATTTAATAGCCTTGACTGCAGTAAAATGCATTGCTTCATAAATGTCCCCATTAAACCAGCAGGATACGCCATGTGACTGTGCATTGCATCTGTTATTGGGAAACGATGTACAAACTGGATATGCCATGAGTTTGAATGGCTCTTTAATGAGGCTTGTTCATTCCGATCTGTAAACCAACCGTCTCCTCCCATGTGTGGTCTGTTAGTCTATGGGTGTGTGTTAATAACCTGTGCCCGCTAATGTTCATTGGTTTTCCCTCCACATTGCTGAATGTAGATAGTAAACAACCACATTATACAGTTGAACGGCAGAAAGTAGGAATATCTGCCGGATCAACTCGTCCCCCTCTGAGGCTGTTAGCGAGCCGTCGAGCTGCATCGACGGTATGAATGTTTTATGATTTCTTAACCGATGTGAGCGTCCGATGATTCAAAGCTTTTGAACTTTCTGCAAAAGCTGTTGGTTTCATTCACCTTTGCAGATGATTTTAAATAATGTTGAAAACATCGTCGTCTGTTAGAGTGATACAGACACACCTTGCTTATAATAAAACTGCCATGATAACCGTTACTGATGGTCCTGCTGGACTGAAGTGTCGGTGCGCACGAGTTGTTGAATGGCTGCTTGAATCTGCAATGATAGGAGGAGCATCATCATGCCAAAGCATCACCTCAAGAGGCGATTTAGCAATATAAATGCAAATGATTACTGGTGCAAATGATCCATTTCCTTCCTTCCAAACTCAATTAGAGAGACACAGACTTGAACTGTCACTTCAGACACGCCCTGTTTACACAGAATTTAACGCTGAATCGCTCAGCTTCGACGTTTGACGGAAAAATAAGGTTGTTCTGTTTTTATGTTTTTAAAACCCTGAGAGTCGGCGTAAGTCCCAAATCTGTGAATTAAAGCCGTTTGTAATTTCTACCATTCATCTGCATTTTTTGTATGAAAGAAAAAAAACACCTGCGGCCAACAAATGGAAGCAGTCGCTTCGCCTGAAATAAACAAAGCATGTATCATGTGAGGACACCAGCAGACCGGGAATCGACCGGGGAACTTCTGCAGGGAGTATTAACTGAGAGGTGGCTCGGCTCTCACCTTCGTGGTGAGATTTGTCAGGCATCATTAGACCGAGCAACAGCCTCTGCATGGATCAAAGACTTCCTCTTGGCTGTCATTATCTGTGGCACTTCTGACAAGTATGGTGCAGGAAAGGTGTCAGAATTAAGACTACAGAGGAGCCTACGTCTGCGTGGAAGCCAAAAACTGAGGAAGTCACTCATATCGCTCTGCAGGACGAGCTATCTGCTAGCCTAGCGAGGTAGTCCGAACGCAAAACCACTGAATCAGTACAAGTCTTGTAATCTTCAGTCTTTATTTGTCTCCTTAATATTTCCATTTACATAGTGAACAGCTGGCTGGCTCCCTGTCAGATCATCCTCACACTCAAGCCGCAGTCCTGGCTGATTTAATAAGTAAACCCCACAACAATATATATATGACAGCGGTTAATCCACAGCGAGCTCTTAGTCCCGTCTGTGCAATCAGAGTTGAGTTAACTTGAAGACGCTGAGCACATGTACAGTACATTCACCAGCTCACCATTGACACATATATTAAGATCACAGCCACATATTTTGTAACTCTGCAGTAACAGTTAATAAGTGTGTTGTCTGCATTGCTTCGTATTCCTCTGAAAGACCAACCCCCACTTTCTGAAAGTGACAGTGTGCTTTGTTCTCCCACTAGCTCGTACGCAGTGATATCTGAGGACAATAGAGAAGGAAACAGACGTCTCTCAGTATTCCCCTGCTGCTCCTGGACTTCAACGGTTAACTTTAATGTTCCGCTGTTTTTCACACTTAATGAGAAAACAGCACCAGTGACCAAAGTGTTGGTGTGCTGGCTTTAGGCATGATAGTTGAACTGTAGAAGGGGTCATGGCTGAGAAGAACAATAACAAGATGCTTCGGTTTTAAGGGCTTGGATAAAGAACAAAAAGTAAACTCCACTATGTAAACACATTCTGTGTTGTTTCACCAATGGAACGAGCCACGCTGTGACGAGACAATCATGAAAGACAATCGGGAGGATTTGAGAGGTGCAACCTGCCGAGTTAATGAAGGTAGAACCTGGCTGATGATTATGCAGCTACGCAAATCGGAACAAGACAATTTTCCATTAATGTGATCAGGACAGTGTAAAAGCACCGAATATTACTTGAAATGAGAGCGGGGAATAAAAACAGGACTAAACCGCCCTGATTGATTAAGCCTCCGCTGGCTGTTTAATCGTCTCTTTACATCGCATCTGTTTCCAACATCTCCACGCTGATGATCGCAACAATGATCAACAACAGCGATTATTTCTCAATTCGTAGTAGAAGAGTTTTAATATGTGCGATGAAACCGTTAATCTCTCTGCAGGTGCCTCGGAGATCGAGGCTGGTCTGTGTCCCAAAACTGTAAAGGGCTGGTAAAGGGGTTGGTGAGGGGCGGGTCAGAGGAAACATGCACCACGCTGATGTGGGTCAAAGCGATCGATAGAGGCCCTGCCCGGCACCATGCTGATTCAGATCTAACAGCTGCACTTCAAATCCTAAAAGCTCAGGAGACCGACAGGGTAAAAGCAGCTCTTCTGTCTGCCAGTTGAAGACTTTCAGATATCGTGACTTACATTTTCCTTTATGAAACAGTCGTCTAAAACAGCATTCGGATAACGTCAGGGATGTTTTGCAGTTTTCTTTTGATGTCCTGTTCAACCTGTCTAGCTCCTGCCCTCATTATACCACTGCAGACCAATACCTTGACCACAGGAAGACTATCTGGAACTAAGAGCATCACAGGCCATGCTCATTGTCCTTATAATAGCAGCCTACTTTGAAATGCTGCCTAAATGAGTATAATTATGGTAATACCAGCCTTTCTAATGTATCATTAGCGGCTCTCACACCCTCCACATCCTTTCTGTACACAGCCCCCTCCTCCAAGTGCAGGTTTTCAGAGCCCATTTCTGTGCCTCTGCATGCTCTCTCATACTTGTACTATGGTTATATTCAGCACAACAAGGTATTTACAATTTTATATCAATTATTCCCTCCACTGTTGTCATGTAGTCACGTAATAACGAAATGGTTGTTGAATACATTTGCAGGATTTGGAAACCGGAGCCCACTGGTTGGTTTCACTCTGCTCTTATTAGGATTCAGTCAGCACATTGCTTTCATTTTGTGCTTCAGTGATTTTATATCTTGGCATACAGTATGTCTAAACAAACAGCAGGACTCAAACAGAAGCAGGAGCAGGATTTACAGTGCTCCCTTTAGTTTTTCTTTTCATTTCACTGTTTCTCCCTCTCCTTTTCCACTGTGTGTAGGATTACACCACCATGCAGTTTTGTGCCAACAAGCTGGATAAAAAGGACTTCTTTGGAAAGTCAGACCCCTTCATGGTCTTCTACAGAAGCAACGAGGACGGCACGTGAGTTTCTCTCTTGCTTCTGCAGAACTGTTTTTAACTCGGGGCCACATACAGATGAATTCATCCAGACCAACACCAAAGCAAACCATGAGGTGTGTGTTCCAGCATTTTAATCTGTCAAACTGCGTCTCCAGGTTCACCATCTGCCACAAGACCGAGGTGGTGAAGAACACATTGAACCCCGTGTGGCAGCCCTTCTCCATCCCTGTTAGAGCGCTCTGCAATGGAGACTATGACAGGTAGGGGGAAGGACGATTTACATTCACGTTGCACACACAGATTGAGTGGCGTAAATCAATACCACATGAAGTCTCAGTGTTCTTAGTTTATATCTTAAACGGTTTAAGGTGGCCGTTAAATGATTGCCCAGAACTGAGGGGATCATTTTGGAGTCGCTTCCTGCTTTATTTCAATCCCTCCACAACAAAGGGTCTCACGAGTTATGGCAAGAAAATAATAAATTGCACGAAGGAGAAAAAAAAAAGCGGGAGGGGGAGAAAGACGAGCTGTACACTTGGTTTTCATGGGTGTTGACAGGTGGTTGGAGCAACAGAGAAGCCTACGCTCTGTGTGAGTGTGTTTGGATGTTTGTGCGTTTGCGTGCATGAGCGTTGACTGTGCAGAAGTCATCAAAGAACACGTCAAACCTTGCCCTCTCCGCCACGCTGGGTGTCAACAGAGGTTCCTCACTCCATTCCCTGCTCCGCTCACCTGCCCGGAAGAGCTAATTGGGTCAGACAGATGGAGCAGAGGCATGAAAGATACTTGATTCCCTTTGAGGACTTTTGATGGGAAGAGAGATCTACAGTAATTTAGAGTCTCAGCTGGTTTTCGTGGCAGATTTCTACAGTTTGCTTTGCTTTTGATCCACACAACACTGAATACTGCACTTTTCGTTCGATTGATTTATTTCTTCTCAAAGCAAATCCCCTGTTAAATGTGTTTGAGATATAATGACCTTGTAATAATTGCGTTTGGTCCGGGGGCCACGGTATTTGCAGGGGCTCTGAGGTTTCGATTTCCCTTGACATTCTCAAATACACAGCCTTTACCGCTTTAATAATAATGACGATCTTGCAGCTTTAGCCGTGTTCTAGTTCCTTCATGCACCTTTATATGTTTTGTAGCTGTGCTTTAGTTTGTTTGGTTTTGGGGGCAGCGTGGCGCAGGAGCTACTGCAGAGTCTATTAAATCAGAAGGTTGGTTTGATCCTCCAGACGCCATGTGGAAGCGTCCTTGAGCAAGAACCCTAATTGCTCTTGATAAGCACGTTGGCGCCGCCCTAACTCCCACTCCTTTCATGGCTGTGTGTGAACGAGCGTGAGATAAGGTTGTAAAGAGCTAGAAAGACGCTAGCCTGTAAAAATACAGTCCATTTACCATTTCACGTGAGGTATACCTATTCCCCGTTGGCCATCGCGCCTTTTCGTCCTCGTGTGAATCTGCCAAATCTCTTGTAATCATCTTGCTTTGATAGCTATCAGAAAGTGAGATCTCTTCCATTTCCACTCGAACGTGCCGTGGGTCCAGGAACAGAGATTAAATTGATCCGGGGACTTATTCTCTGTGTCTTCACCAGTAGATTTGATCGTGTAGTAGTGCTGCTCACGAGCCTGATCATTAGTTAGAAGAAGGCTTTAGAGAAAATTGATGTTCACTGACACATCACCAGGGATTTATCTGCCACGCTCACACTGAGTGTCAGAAGATTTGGACATTATCTGTTCTGAAATCAGAATATGTGGCGGCTTTATAACTTGTTTTGGTATTTAGAAGGAGTTCTTCCCCTCATGTCTCTCCGAGCAACATGTTTGTATGTGTGTTTGAAATACATGCGGCGCAGACAGAATGAGTTCAGGTCAGGATAACAGGGCAGCCCTCCATCACCCTGCCTCCTCCTGGACCCACTGACGCATGATTGACAGCGGCTGATGGGGGGGGAGAGAGTCACTGATCTTTCCGTCAGATGCAGTAGAGGAAACACTTTGCTCGTTCCCAGTGAATTCTCTGAGGGTTGCTTATTTGGTTCCTCGTCTTCCAAGTAATTCCGAAAACTTGCAAAATACGCTCCTTCCCAAGAGGTTATGTTTCTATCTTTGGCGTGTGCTGGAATATGCTTTACACAAACTTTTGGCAACTTTGTCAGCCTCTTCTTTCTTTCCGCGAGACACCCATATTCACTGGTAAACAACGTGTTAAGATCCTTGATGTCAGGTTATCTCTCCTTTGACTTGTTTTTACAGAACGATCAAAGCGGAAGTGTACGACTGGGACAGAGATGGAAGGTAGAGACACACACACACACACACCACACACACACAAGAACATAAACACAATGATTACCATGCTCTACCACCACCGTCACAGTTCCAATGTTTCATTAATGATTGATTATCAGTGCATGGGCGCCCGACAGATTCTACTATATAGATAAAAGAACAGTATGTGAGGTGTTTTCCTCTCTTTCCACCAGCCATGATTTCATCGGGGAATTCACAACGAGCTACAAAGAGCTGTGTCGGGGTCAGAACCAGTTAAATGTCTATGAGGTGAGTGGAGATACTGAGAGTCAACACTTTTATCACCGTCTTCCCTCGGAGCAGACGACCTTAGAACATTTTATCGTGCTTTTCCCATCTATTGTTATAAATCTAACTGTATGTTTTTTCACACGTGTTCACACCAGTTACTTATTTTTCCTTTCAGGTGA
Source organism: Macroramphosus scolopax (assembly GCA_901007825.1). NCBI lineage: Eukaryota > Metazoa > Chordata > Actinopteri > Syngnathiformes > Centriscidae > Macroramphosus > Macroramphosus scolopax. The sequence continues at coordinate 41,844 of CAAKHC010019316.1, read as the reverse complement.
AGCACACCAAACAAGCTGTAGTCAGGCTGTGTGCACGTTAATGCTGAATGCTCATTTGGAATAACATTTATTCTTTCAGGACATAAAGACACACTTTGGCCTGGCAAGGTCACGTTATCCAAAGTTTAGTGACATGAAACCCCCGGTCGTAGTTATTCTAGCAAGTTGAGACTATTGGAAATTAACATCCAGCTTCCTTCGTCCCAACTCGCCCTCCTCGCCATTAAGCATCGGAGAGGTTAAGTGGCGTGGCAGACCAGATGACGAATGGTGCTTCTGTGGTGAGAATACAAATGAGCATGTAACCTAACTGTGCTCATGATTAAAGTTCTTCTGGATGGTCCTCAGAGGGTCCGAATGGTTATTACTCATATCCACTGGGAAGCTCATATCGGCTCCTGCTCATTAAAAACACTTGCTGCCTTATATCAGCCTCTGAATTAATCATTGAGGGGATTTTAAGAAAGAACAGGGTCGATAAAGACAGTGAGAAGGAGAGGACGGCGGATAAACGGGGACATGTAAGAAGAGGCAGAATGAGTGAGTGGCATGCAAAGTTGCCCTTTCACACCGCTCACATGGCAGAGGAAGGTGCATCCATTACCCTTCACCTTCTCTATTTTAATCAGAAAGTGAAAACACAACAAGTTCTTCACAGTTTTGTTTTCGGGTCAGTGCCCTTGGATCAGTTTAGTCCAACAAATACTCGGTCACCTTTTCACTGTTGACAAATAAGGAATTTGAATAGGTCACAGGCCGACCCCTTTGCAGATCCCTGCACACTCAACCTGACATGCACGGGGCCTGAAAACATTAGAACTGTGAGTAGAGCTGACAGCGGGCTAATGCTAACGAGCGTTGGTGTAATTGAGGGTGGCAAGTGTGTGACGCAACGTGAACCTGGCTGTGACAGAGTGATGGTCGTGATCGTCCTCTCTTTTGGAGGAGTTCAGGGGCAGAATCAGAGACCGCAGAGGTGAAATGGAGGAGCAGAGCCTTCAGAGAGGGAATACGTTACTTTATTAAACAGCTCATTTCCCCCCCCAGGCTTGAGCTTAATGTACGTGTGCGGACCCATAGAATGAGCTGAATAAATGTTTGACCTTCATGGCTTATTTCTGCATTACCGTTTTTGGTTTCGAGCTCTGAATGTCAATCGCAGGGAGTTCAGTTATCTCCTTATATCATCTTGTGTTGCTTATCACGGTTGGTGTATTCTGTATGTATTTGCTTACATTATCCGGTGCTGAACACCTGTACATTTATCACCATGTAATTCAACACTGTGTAAGTTCTTATAACACCGGAATAATCTGTATATCGCTCGGAGCCGTGATCAATGCTATCTCATTCCAGACTAGTTCAGTTATTGGATTAAGCCCCGACGCTCCATTAACCTCCAAGACATGGAGTACGAGGACAAAGATGATTTTATTACTCGCCCAAGGGAGGATAAAAAGAATCGTGCTGCAAGTTAACATGATCCTGATCCCTCTTTTCTCTGCTGCCGTTACACCAGGTGGTGAACGCCAAGAAGAAAATAAAGAAGAAGAGATACATCAACTCTGGGACGGTGAGTCTGAGTTCTGAGATAAGGAGCGAACCTCCCGGTGCGCTCACACCCCTTCCCTCCTTTGCTTTTCTATTCACCAGGAAGTTTCCACTAAGTGGATTTCCGGAGGCAGCTCGGCTCTGTTAGATGTTTTTGTGCCTCTCTCATTGACGGAACAGACGATCCAGACGATGAATTCAAATAGTTGGTGAAAGATTCTTGTTACCACAAGCAGGCTGGATATCCAAGTCCTCAGTAACGCTGTGTCCTCTTACTGGAGTTGATGGATGTTTATAGTTTTGTTACTGCTAAAGTCCTTTGGCTGTATGTGGTGACTCTGTAATTAAAACCAGTGGTTCGTTATCCATCACGCTGATCATCCAGCACCGCATCGCCACACTGATGTTCTCTCAGTGATTGTGATGCTAATGTGCTTCCCATGCGTCAAAATCATTCAGCATGGATGAGTCATTTAGTGGGTGCTTAGCTCCGAGGTCAGCGGTTAATGTGCAGATTGACAGATTTACTTGCCTTAATTACCAAACGTGAGATATTAAGTTTGGACCTTTTTTTTTTTCCGTCTCAGGTGTCCTTGCTGTCGTTCAACGTGGAATCAGAACACACTTTCCTGGATTATATAAAAGGAGGGTGAGTCCAGTGTTTGCCTGTCTGTTGTGTCGACATACGTCAAAATTCAAGAGCAACGTTCCCAGCTAGTGAGATCGGGACGTTTCCTCACTGCCTAAAAATAAGACACACTTGTACAATACAATGCATAGCAAGAAACTGCATAAGGAAGCAGGTTGGGCTTCTAGATGGGTCCAAAAGAGATGATTCATTTACTGTAGAACAACCCTTTCAAACTATTTCTACTTTTTCTTCAGGAACTTGCATATGTGACTCTCACAGCAGCCAGAGCGGTTTCTCTGACAACCCATAATGATGTGAATGGCTGTACATTGAAGCCCGCTGTGTTTGATACAGATGGAAAATAGACCTGTACGTCAGTATCAGATGCAGAGGACTCATGATAATGCTGGTGTATAGGTATATGTATAGGTATATTCATTCTTTGTGCACGGCTCCCTACAGCAATAACAAAGAAAGCTTGACAGAATGGCATGTATTCAATTTAATCTCATGCATATGCCAATCAACTATAAAAGAAAATACACATGTGCACAAAGTCTGTGTGGATGCTGTTTGAGGCTGATAAAAAGTTGGAATATAAGACAGAAAGGAGGATTGGTCTTAAGATAATGGACCCATTAACTCTGCTTGCTACCCGTTTAGCACCTTTGCAAGTAGTCAATATCGTTATTGTTCCTGATTTCTTTTAAAGAGCTTTTAATCCTCCAGATGTCACACACCCCAGTGCTCCTTCTTCACTTCCATCGACAACAGAATTAAAGAAAAACAATTAACAGAAAAAAATCATTGGTGCTTATATGAGCCCCGAGCTGCTCTGTCAAGTGGAACATCAATTGTCTTTAGGTCTGAGATCTGTGCCATGCAACTATAACGTCCCCTGGTGATAGACCAATTTTTTTATATGAACCCAAATGTCAGTCTTTCAAACGTTTACTGTAGAATAAAGCGAAAAATATCAAAATGCCGAACCGTATATTTCCCAACATCCTCCGCTGCTGTATTTTTGGAGCAGCTTCCATGAAATGTTGCCTCAATGAAAAATCTGCATGCCTGGAGGCAGAGAGAGGAAAAAACAGACACTTTGCTGAACTCTTTCAGTTTCACGGTACATAGATACAGAATTAGAATATCAGTCGATAGAGGAAGTTAACTAGTTTGCTAAAACTTGCAATAGCAATACAGAGCACATTAGTGAGGGTTGTCGAAGACATGCCGTCGCTGAGACTAATGCATGCAAATACGGTTGAACGTCAGTAATGTGAGATTTAATACAATACATTTAAATGCATTACTTCAGCTGGTCTGACTCATCCTCTCTCCCCAGTGCCCGATGCAGTACAGGCACCTTTCCACATCTCCTGCTGCAGCTTCAGTGGCCTAGAATTTCCAATATGTGAATAAAGTGTGATCCCACAGGATCCAGTCCACAGCCACAACTACAGTTTGAATGAATATGAATGACTATGATAAAATATGGAGGAGATTTTAGAGCTTAATTAAGTGCGGACAACCTGTCCCTGATGGAAATGTTCCTCAGTGGATCATTGGCTGCCCTGGTTTTAGTTTCATGCTGCTAACAGTAGCTGCTGATGGCTGAATGGCCCAGATATGTCCTAATGCTCTCCTCTGTAGCTCACACAAATGGACACACACTCAAGCACATTAACTCTTATGAATACTCAAAGAGACAGTGTTGTCATCCTCACCTTTACTACCTGCTCGCCACTGATCGACTTTGTCCTTTAGCAAGAAAGTGCAGGAAGTAAAATGGTAAAACACAGAGTCACACGGTGTCTGCATTCAGAGTAAAGTCAGAAGAAACTGTTTCAACAAGTAACCATCCATAAGTTATAAACCCCAGCAAGAACAATCACCCAATATATTTGAAAATCATTAACATTCAGTGGATTAATCGTCACCATGAGGTGTCATTATGTAAACGTACATCTGAATTAAGCTTCTAGAGTGCTGAGAAAGCAAACAAATCAAAGCAACAAATCACAAAAATGAATTGTCTCCTAAAGATGCACCTGTGTCCTGCACTTGGCGACACTCTTTCCTCCCGGGAAAGTTTTATTTCAGTGTGCTACTACTGCTATTAGGCAACAGATGAGCCTCCATTGCAGAAGCTTCTTTGTTTTTTAATCTCAATGGAATCAAACTCTCCATAAATCCACGAGTTGAATCCTGAAACATTAACCTCAAATAAAATGAAAAGTGGTGATATTCACATGAAACTGGAACTGTATTGGCTCGTCTCACTTTAAAGGTTATTTTGCTTATTATTATTTTTTTTTTATGCTCCCAGCAGTGGACGTCCTTGCATATTGAAATTCTATTGACTAGCTGCGGGTGTACGATGTACGATGAGTAAGAGTGTGGAAGATATGAGTATGCAGAAAGAGTCAATACAACTTTGTCATGTCTCCTGACCTACGTAACAACTCTCAACTACTTCTTTGCTGTAATTTTTTTTTCTATGCGTCATTCATTAATGCAAACTTTTAGTCAATATTTTAAGGATTGTGTCAGTTATCTATGTTTTTACACACCGTCCAATACAAAGCAAAGGCATTTGGTACATTTTTAGTTATGTGTCTTCCAATGAGTGAATGAATGAATGAACCAGTTGAGCTAATGAAGAGATTTGTAATGTAAATGCGAACGTAATAATGTCACGATGTAAAAACTCAACGACCATTAATAACCTATAGAAAAGGAAAACACAACATATTACATTTACAGCAACGAAATGGAACTTCTGCTCTTTCAGTAGCAACAGCGACCTCTGCTGCCACAGGTGGTAATTACAGGAAGCTGATGTATAATATTCTACTGATATCTGAGCGGCGATGGTACCAGTCAACACATTGATGCAGTGGCTTGATGCTCCCTCGAATATTAGTCATTACTGTCCATGTTGATTTGACATACTTGGCCTAAAACCGCAACGACC
>CAAKHC010019316.1:18181-36665 GCA_901007825.1 Macroramphosus scolopax | reverse complement strand
CCCCTAATTTTAATGCAAGCTGTTAATAACAAGTATAACAAGTACTATTCAAGCTCATATTGCAGGAGAAACAAGGTGAACAAGGTTATTAATTCCAACAGGGGTGTACTAATAGCAATAAGTGGACTACTTATGCATGGTAGAAAATAATAACTTTCCATGGAAAAACAACAGACTTCCAGTGTTTAACTGAAGAGAGTTCAGTAGATTTAGCTGCTGTTTCACTCAATTAAACTGTCTGAAAAACACTGGGAACCTTCACCAATTTAGGTCGTCCTCACGTACAACGGATACATTTTACCATCTCAAAGGGCTTTATAACTCCCATATCATGAACATAAATCCTAGGATTATAACCTTCACCCTTCAACGGAGGATCAAGAATATCTCCTTCGAACCTCATTAGAAACAAAATGATTTGCCCCAGTGGGACAGTCAAACATGCACTAAGTGCTGAAAATGGGCCAAGTGAAGATTAAGTGTATGTTTTCTTTAATTGCACCGTTCCATACCGTAACATCTATATGTGACATAGCATTCATTAATATACATTTGAGTCGAATGGATGCTGTTGTAATGACCTCATCTAACAATGTCTTCCCAATTTGTACGGACCATTTTGTAGAGTAAAGCTGGTTAATGTCTTCAGTAAAGGTGACGCCCGGGAGCATCTCTGCTTGCTGGGCAAAAGCATTAACTATTTGAAATGTTGTATTTTTTCATCAACTCATACAAATATAAAAAAACAGCAGAACATGAATGCATGCCAACCTCGTTATTCGGAGAGATGATGACAAACATACGCAGGAGTCTGAACAGCAGGCTGCTTTGAATAGACCCAAATTTCATATTTCATATTTTTGACATGTATTTTCTCTCCTTTCATTATTTTTGTTTGCTCCACTATTTCTTTCTTGAAGGTTGAAAACTAACCTGATGAATTTATAGACTTTTTCAGGCATAAGGTAAAAAAAAAAAGAAAGAAAAAAGTAATTTCATCTCCAGATGCGCCGTCACATCCTGACTGCTTTCACAGTGAATTGGTTTTGTCATTACTTTTCCGTCATGTTGGACCATAGATATCGTCAAATAGAGGTAATTAAAGTTCAATTCCACATACTGAGAGGCTAATCAAAGATTTATATTTTTTTCTTCACATATGGAAAATGTTTCTCTCTAAATTAAATCTGCTCTGAGATCAGGCGTGTAAAAGCTTCTATTGTGTGGAGATCTCATTAAGGTTTAATAATTTCATCTGGAAATGTCCTGTTGTCCTGAAAGAGGAGAAAGTGATATATTTTTTTTACTCTGACGGATTGCGGGATGGATTTCTTTACAAAAGTAAACCCATATTTTTCTCCTCCCTCCTCTTCTACTGCTCACTGATTGTAGAGAATACATTACCTCCCGGTGACAGTTTCTGCCTGCCCAGCTTTGACTGCATACATAGAGGTTTAGTTTGTTATTCACCTTGAACAAATAATGGTGGGAAATTATTAATGTTAAATAATTTTAGATAGTTTGTTTTCTGCATGCAGAGTCTCTTTCTGACATGAATACTTTCGTTCCTGTTCATGCTTGAGTTAACACGGAGCAGAAGCAGAGCAATTCATTTTAAATGTATATATGAGAGTGTACTCAGTTATGTTTGAGGAATCATCCTAATTAGAAATGGCGTTTTTTTTTCTGCCGTCAAAGTCTTGCCAGTGTCGCCTCTCAGACCTGCTGTTCACTAAATTGCATAACTGGTCTCAAGTCCTGCATGCATATAAACCAGGTGCAAACAGGAGATACCAGCACACAGAACAGAATCCACCAGTGGAAAAAGCTTCCTCACGAGGGAGCATTTATGCTCCGTCTGTAGACATGCAGCCCTTCGAACGCAGAGCAGTGACGACCGTTTGACTCTCGCTTTCTGCAAAGTCGGCTTTTCAGGCATCGGAGGGCCGGATTGAAAAAGACAGAGGCTGATATCTTCACTCAATTGATCTCTGACTCTGTTACAACTAGATACATCTGTTATATTATCAAAGGTTATGGTAGGTGCAGTCTTTGGTTGATCTATAGAAATCTGTTTCACGTGTGTGCTCATCGCAGGTCCGTCCTCACAGGACTGACTTCCTGCACGCACAGTAGAAACCCTTGTTCACAAAGGACACTTTTTACTGGAGTCTGTTATGTGTGCTGGTTTCGTATTCACGTGCAGGTAAACACCGTGCCAATCTGCTCATTGATGTACTTTTAGTTGGCCAATTTCCAAAACACACTGATGAGTCTGTTGGTGTGTTGAAGCTGCGTTCTTTGTCACAGTTTATATACATGCGATATCCCACCTGGCACAGATTTGCCAAGACTGCAGGGAGTTCACAATACAAAGACTCCCACCATATGGTGTTTGTCTAACTGGAGTCAGTGTGGCGCTGATATATTTGTAACTACGCTCTGCTGTGATTCAAGGTGATTCTCAAACTCGTAACTGAGGGAAGAGGCGACGCTGAGTGAGTCGGTAGTGAGAGGAGGAGACACGGTGGTTCTTTCATGACGGCCTCCTCTGAATCATGTGGAAAGAGGCCATTTGATGACCGATGTCAGATTTATGGACTCGTGTGCTGGGAGTAGGAATTGATGATGGCACATTAATTTGTCTGTGGGGCAATACATCACTCAAGGAAGAGATCTATATGATGAAAAGTTGACTGAAAAATGACTCTGCTCTCAAAGGCTGCAGAGGCTGTAGGATTGAGGGGATTGATAGTCAACCCAGACCGACCAGTCATTAGTTGTTTGCAAGAAGACCCAAAAAAAACCCAGACAATGCAGCCGCAGTCATCATCCATCTGTATTGACTCCTCGTCTGAAAATAATTTGTGAGCTCAATTCTTCAACTAATCCCAACTGCATGTCTCAAGTGGAATTAGAAGAACAGCAATCCGGTCGACTGGACACGGACACAAATGTGTTGAGAGATGGAACTCTTCTAGCAGCAGGTTCACGCTCTGTAGAAAGAGTCGCCACAGAGAATGTTCTGATCTCTCAACCTGTTCACATCCTCAAAGAAAACAACTTTACAGAGTGAGAAAGACGGATAATAACATGACCTTAGAGCAAACCTGGGACCATGAACGGACACAAAGCACCTCCACCGTGGGCGCAATGCAGCTCTTGGACCAAGATCTACAATTTAGCATTAATAAACACTTTATAAACAGATTATAAATGGCTTATAAAGCAGAATAATTTTGTCCTAAGCAACTATCTAAGAATGACACCTGTTATAACGTCTTTTAACTTCATCATAGGAAAACCTATAACATTCTTTAGGATACTAGACTTGATATGATATGTTCATGACGTTGTTCAATGTGCCAATGATACATTTAAATGTCTGTATTATATATAAATCATATGCATCAATCATCAGTAGGCAGCTTGGCTGAAGGAGGTACATTGTCTGTCTATTAATCTAAAGGTTACTGGTTCAATCCCGACTCCTCCAGAGAACTCGTCTCCGTGTCCTTGAGCAACATTTGTGAATGGATGAGGTTTTGTAAGCACGTTAAGGTAGAAAGATGCTAAATGAATGCCCACTTCATTTATAATATCAGGCTCCTGAGCTGCTCAGTGACCTGATGAACAGCTTCTGTTTGACAGGTTACATTTATTGGAACTGAAGGCTGCCCTTCTTTTAATTCCTCCGTTAGAGAGACGACTTTCTGCCTCACTTTGCTTGTTCAGTCTTGACAGACAGAAGTCAAACTGTATCGCAGCGCAGAGGGTTTTATAACCGTAAGCTGATGTTTTCCATCATCAACCAATCCGTCAGTTATTTTGACATATTCAACCTGCAAATGCAGCTTTTGTTTCCTCCCCTCTGGCAGTTAGAGTTTGTCGACAATATGCCCTCCCCCTGCTCCCGGAGAGCTTTTCCCTCAAATCCTTCCGTGCAAATAAGGACACCGAGTAAAAAATGTCAAGTGACACCAACCAGTTCAAAGCAGTGATGTGACGTCCGTGTGAGCCCTCAGCTATAAATGACGTTTACTTATTGATTGTATGCTCCAATCTAGATTAATCCAATCTAATGACCTCATAGATAGTTTAATTAACAGGTCCTTTGTGGTCACCTCAACACCTTTGCTTGTCTAGACAAATGTTCAATGCCTAAAAAGTGAGGACAACCTGAGGCCTTCCGATCGAGGCAGCATGCCGTTGGAACAAACCCCTTTGTGTTGCAGCAGAGCCGTCCGGCTCAAAGCTGACTAATGAGCTGCGGTTAGAGTCACCACAGGAGGAAGCTTTATCTGCAATACCGTGCGTGTGGGAATTTCGGAATGGAGGTGAAGTCAGAAAAAGGCAATCAGTGTTAATCGCAAAGAAGTAGCACACACTTTGATCTGAGCTCCCTCTCCCTTCGCTCTTCATTTGGCTCTCTCGGGAAAAAAAAAGGGAAATCCAGCAGAGCCTAGTTAGCCCGTGTATATAGTTTCCTGTCGAGGTTCTGGCTGTCGTTTTGTGGTCATGAATAAAACAATGCGTTTTGGATCCCCTACATTTGACATGAAAAGGGAGGAGACAATAAGACTGATAAAGATTCGGATGGTGACTATACAGTATAAGAGGATTATTGCGCATTACACAGGATAATACATGTTAACACAACAAGATCACACAGGATTAATAGCTAATACAATTAGCAATGACGCTGAGGATTATTTTGTTTTCCCTTGGTAATAATCGTACCTTTGTTCAGTGTGATTTACTGTCTGCAGTAACTCATTATGTGTTTGTGAGACCAGTTGGGGAAGGACTGCCTTTCTAAATCTGTACAAGCTATAATTAGTGTTCGGAGCCTCATAGCACTGTATAAACAAACACAAATAAATAAAAAGGACAATTCATAGTAGATATAAATACACTTCATGTTCCTGCAGATGACCAACAGTTTCTCTGTGTATGTTATAAACATTATTATCACCCCAAATCCAATGTGGTCTCCCATAAGTACACTGGCTGCCATGTGACCAGTATATTAACTCCTGATGTGCAATAATATCAATGTACTGAGTGGTAATCCTGCATTTGACAGGAAGTTCCTCCCTGTATTACACCCAAGATCTTCATGCCGTATTGTATTAGTGTTATTACATCAATCTCCAGATAACTGAATACAGTTTCTGCTGAAACGACTGCTTTTTGGGATTTATGTGGTCATTTTAAATACTCAAACCAAAAATATTTTATGGCTTTGACCATAACTCGATACTGTGTTTGCTCTCCTTGTTTCATACTTTGGATAATAAAAGTCTCATTAGACCCGGTGCGGCCCAGCCGACAACAATTGAGAAAAAGAAGCTGTGAAGGGTTTGTTATCAACATTATATTAGTTTTACTTTTACACACCTCTGCTCAGAGGAGCAGAGATAAACCTGGCAGAGCCTCATTAAACTGCAGTTTCCCTCCCTCGTCTTCAATAACAGCATTTCTTCCTCCATCCATGTGTTTCAGGACTCAGATTCACTTCACAGTGGCCATTGATTTCACTGCATCAAACGGTGAGTGTTTCCACAGCTCGTCTTTGTCATCTCAGGTACGACTCTGCTGTTGTTCAGGAATGAAACAGCGAGCTGGATTTCTATGCCTGCATGTGATATTCAATTTCCCGTTTTTAAGTGCCCACATGGTAAACAAGGTAAAATACTTTAAAAATGCCAAACTTTCTAAAAAGAACAGCGAGGAAAACACATGCGGTAAAGTGTCTGTTACGCACTACACAGACACAGTTGTGCATATTGAACAACACACACACACACACACATCATATTTAAAAGAGACGACACCACCACCATCTCATCTTCCTCCTATTGACGTGCCCCAACCTTCACTCTCAGAGCTTGAAGGTGTTAATCATTGTATGTATTCAGTTTCGGTGCAAATATTGAATCATGTTGAAGTGAATGTGGATTCATATTTACCGTATCCAGAAGAACACACATCAGATAGGATTGTTCAAAATATCACTGTATTTTCAAAAAACACGGACAATACGAGCATGATTTATTATTCCTGTGCAGCAGCTGTCATAATACTGCTGAATCCCAGTTTCTCTAACAAGCCAGATTGTGGCCCAACTCTGATTCACAGCATCCAATTTAATTTCGGTTGACTCATGTTTCTCTCGTTGCAGCTGTCAGTTCGTTTTCAATTTGCGGGTTTGCATCGCTGACTCCCACTTGTCTTGTCTTGAAAGGAAATCCATCCCAGTCCACTTCCCTCCACTACATGAACCCGTACCAGATGAATGCCTATGCCATGGCCCTGAAGGCCGTGGGAGAGATCATCCAGGACTATGACAGTGATAAGATGTTCCCCGCTCTGGGATTCGGTGCTAAGCTGCCCCCCGATGGGAGGGTCTCCCACGAGTTCCCTTTGGTGAGTCCACTGTGGGGTTAATTCAGATCTACACAGTTGATCTGAATCTGCGAGATGATCTTGAGATATGATCACTATCACCGACATGTGAGCAAGGGCGAGCGTGTTTTCATTGGCTATATGGATGTTTATATTTTACCCCTGATATGCATGATTTGAATTTGATTTCCATTTACCTTTTATAGTGCAAATTAGCTTCTGTGAGGCTGAAGGATTCTTAAATCAATTTAGCTTCTCTCAGCCAGCTAATGTGCTCTGGCTGCCGCCTAGTACAGCCTAATGAGGAGTCGGTCTACAGGGTAATGACTGCATCACTCCATGTTTCCATTAAAACTTGCAAATTAAGGTTCATCTCACCATATAATTGAGGCCTCTTTCTCTCATGCTCTCGTCCTGTAAGTAGGTTTATAAGTACAGTCCCATGTGAAATATATCTTATATATGTTTGGATAAATATTTGCCTTGTAGCCATGGGAGCTAACCTTTGAGGGAGAATTTGAAAAGCACATCTCTGGGAAAGAATGTCTTCGAAATGTCTTTCAGCCCTCAAAGAGACTCCACACGTCTGCAACTGGACAGAATGGAGGATTCTTCTTAGTATTTCTGACATTCTACAATCCAAATTGTTGGACGGCGTGTTCTCTCTTTTAATACGCACTCATTCATTCACTACAGACTACCATGTTATAGAGAACTAGAATATTAGAGCGTTCTAGGCTACTCTGCTAATTTATTTCACCTGACATCCATGTCGGTCTTTCACTGACCGGCAGTTGTACAAAGTTTGATAATTCTCTGCAGAAATTCAGACATTAGAATACAGACTAAGTCACTGACTGTTATGTAAGTAGTGCAGAGTCCTTCTGCTCAGTGTTGGGCTCCAGATACAAAACCTTCTTTATCACTCCTTTAACTAAGAGTTCAAACTAGTTTTTTCTGCGTTCTAATCCTTAAAAGTTCCAGGCTAGATGAAAGACACCCCTGACTCAGCTGTCCTCGCTCCCACAGCCGGCTCATCTTTGGTTTCCATGAGTTTCAGGCTGTTTTTCTGTTGTAGGAGCTGTTTCAGGAAGAACGAGTCCATCTACCTGCGCCGGTTTACATTCAACATCACAACATCAAAGCCATGGGAATATTTACCTTCACCTTTATGTTTTGCCTCCTCAGAATGGCAACATTGAGAACCCGTACTGTAACGGCATGGAGGGGATTCTCGAAGCTTACCATCAAAGCCTTAAGACGGTTCAGCTGTATGGACCCACGAACTTCGCTCCCATTGTTAATCATGTGGCAAGGTAATATCTGTCGGAGCACAACCCTTCCTTTGAACGTACGACTGTAAATAATACTCAGCAGGCAGACGCGCTGTCGGAGCTACCAGGTCATAGACTGATGGTTTCTCTCTTGTGCTGAACTGATGAAGGGAAACTCAACAATCAGCTGCCAGGCTATGAAAGAAATGTTAATTAGGCTCATGTAGAGGAAGTCTTTTAGAGTGCAGAGGACCACATTGCTTTATAGTGTGTTGAAAGTGGTAGAATAAGGCGGTGGCATTGGCAGAGCACTTGTGAATGGATGAATGTTATTCCAGTTGCGAGCCGATGAGTCACGTTATCAAATGAATTAGCTTCCTGAACTTCCTTTTATTGAAGATAAAATAATGGCACAACTTTCATTGAAATTGTCCACAAATGGGGCTGCGGGTCAGAAAAACATGCTTTATTGAAAATGTCTGTCCTCTAACACTCTGACACAGAAGAGAATTCTTTATAAATAGACAGATAAATAAAAGACAGGAAAAGAGGCCCCTGCGGACCACTTTGCACGATATCAAGGAGGTAAAAATTGAAATGAAATTGTTCACATTGTGAAACTTAAGAGGAAAAAAGCAATCAGAGACGTATTGCATTTCCGTTATTACACTTTCTTCTGCCTTGTGGGCGCAATACAATTAAGGGAGCCGTAAAACTGAAGTACTAAAAGTAAATGACCAGAAATACATGACCAAATATCATGTACAAAACTGCTTCTGTTTCCTTTTAAGACGACTAAAATACTCGTTTACTTTATGATTTGGATGCAACAAAAAGCAAAAAGCAGATTGCTTGATGAAATTCGATGCTATTAAAATGCTGCATTGTAGATAGAATACTGGATGTACAGTGTGATGTTAAACTGTTAATATCTTGAACGTGATAGTTCAATGTCCTCATGAACAAGACTTTTAGAAGCGTGTTGTGGGTATGATCTAATATTCTGTGAATGTCTCACTGGAGACATTGGACTACATTGTTGTGCAGAAGATGAGTAAGACAAACGTCACCTTAATCTCCTAAACTCCTGCCATCACTCCTGCCTGTGACACCGAATGGACATGCGCTTCGATTAAAATGTCACAGTCAAATTTACCGAACTGACAACGATAGTAAGGGCTCACCCTTGACCCGCCCTTGGATCTCTCAATAATCTGTCATGTCTCCCCCCCATCACTTATCAAATGTTGTCAATTGACTGCGGAGCAATCAATAATGCTCTGAAAGAATAAGACTGCAACACTTGCATAAACACTTTAATAAATTATTCATGGGGCAGCCAGCGATGGCTGATTGAAACTAGGCCACACTTAGCAAGGCGCCTCTGATGTGAAGAGCTATATAACATATTTTACTTATTTACATATCTATATTAAGCTTTTGTGTCATGTTGGGCCGGCAGAGAGGGGGATTTATATCTGGAGATGGAATTAATTTCATTAATGATCAGTGGTTGCTGGAACAAATAGCTGTTCTTAAAGCAATCTCATGTTCTGTTTGAAACGTGCTTGAACCTGGTCCGTCTTTGAATAACTGCCGATGATTTCTTCATCGCAGGTATGCAGCAGCAGTGCAGGACGGATCTCAGTACTTTGTCCTGCTCATCATCACTGATGGCGTTATATCAGACATGGCTCAAACCAAGGAGGCCATAGTGAATGTAAGTGCTGCTCTAACACCGGCTGCAGGATGTTCACCTCCCTCTCTCTCTCTCTCTCTCTCTCTCTCTCTCTCTCTCTCTCTCTCTCTCTCTCTCTGTCTCGTCCCCTCAGCTGTGCAGGGGCATTGGCACTGCGGGTGCTTTCAGCTTGCTGTGACGGTGCTCTGAGGCTTCCTGCTACTTTCAGGAGTTGATAAGCCAGAAGCACTAGATTTGAGGATTTAGGGGATGTTTTCTGCTCCACTTGTTTCCCCTCCCATGCTCGGATGAGCTATTTTTTTCTTTCTATTGAGATTCTCGGAGGCCGGAGATGCTGAGAGCTGCTGAGATTCACTCTCACGTCAACGGGTTCACTTTAGTAGAGGCGAGGGGTCTCGTCCATCTCATGATCTGAGGTTTCATTATGTTTGAGTATGAGCGATATGTTTGGAGTCTGAAGGTTTGGCTACATTGATGGTTTTCAGTGAGTGGACGCCCTGAAATCAACAACATGCTTTGACCCCCAGCAGACTGGGTTTAAAGGGAATTTGCGACTGTTAATCAAACCATTCGAACAGCCACACCTTCCTTTTAAGATCTTGTCTGCTGCTCTGCGCTGCTCGGGCCGAACCTGTCGTGTCCTGCTCCACCTTCTCAGCGTGGATCGGTCTACACCACCTCCTCTCAGCAAAGGATCGAATGACCTGTTTCACTGAGCTTTGTCCTGGAGAGATGAATCTCAACAAGAATACATGCATGTGTAACTGTTAACTCTCTTGTCTGTAATCTCTGATGCTGTTTCAGAAGTTTCTTAAAGATTGCACATTCATGGTAATGTGCTGCTGCTGGTTTCCTTGCTCTCCAAACTAGCACAGCGTAGCTCTTAATGAATACATTCACACACCTCACAGGACAGCCTCTGGGGTAAATACAAGCTCCAGCTATTTCCTTTCATGT
Source organism: Macroramphosus scolopax (assembly GCA_901007825.1). Classification (NCBI taxonomy): domain Eukaryota; kingdom Metazoa; phylum Chordata; class Actinopteri; order Syngnathiformes; family Centriscidae; genus Macroramphosus; species Macroramphosus scolopax. The sequence goes on along the minus strand of CAAKHC010019316.1, from coordinate 26,327 downwards.
TTTTCCTTTAAGCTCCAAATTTAATTTAGGATCATAAATTATAAAATATAGTCTCTTTCTGACTCGGCAGGCCATTACATGAATTGATATGTGCCCAGGTATTAGACATCACCTGCGGTTGTCTTGTGAGTTTGTTGTAAATGTGAGGCTGGCTCCATCATTAACTTCATAAAACCATGAATAGTTAAGATTTCTCAGGTGCACGTCAGAGCTCAGAGCCTCAGTTCATCTTTCCACACAGCAAAGCTTTAATCAGTCATGCAACTAATGTAACTTGCCACCAGAGGAGATCTTCTACCTCTGAACGTTCCTATGTGTCACATTTTATGTAAACAGTTTGCAGATCAAGCCAGCATGTTTAGACGTATGTCATTAAAATTAAACCCTTTTTCTCTCCAGCTTTAGATTTCCCCTTTTCGTCACTGTTCTAATTATGAACAAAAGCTCAACTCTGTTTCAACTCAAAGATACCAAATATTCCATGCTTGACTTTGTGGTGTATAAAAATGCTGCAGGAAATTTTCTAAAAGATTCACAGAAAAGTCGTAGAAGTCTTCTAAAGTTGAATATCTCACCGTGTTTGAACTGCATACAGCCAGAATAAAGAGAGGATGAAGGTACTTCAGGGGGGCTTTAGGGGGAAAACAAGATTTTAAGAGGGTTACTACTGAATGTATTGGTTGTCAAACTGTTAGCATGTGAACTGGAAACATGATATGACAGGTGTCAACCGAGAACAATCCCCAGAAGGCTTGTATGGTCCTTTAATGATGAATAATATCTGAAAACAAATGTCTTTGTATATTTTTTGGGGGTTCTGTGCAATGAAAGATGGAAATACAGTATGTGCACAGACAGGCTGATGGAAGAAGATCGACTCCATCAGCATTTACAGCACAGGCAAAGTAACAAATGATGTCGCCTGAATAATTCAGCTCAGGATACTCGGTGAGATTGTGATCCAGGTGGGCGCCCTTGTGGGATCTTCTTCTGTAAAGGGGCAGCCTGGATGTATGTATCAGATGTGAGAGGAAGAGGTCGTGAGGAATGAGCCTCATGGAGGTGAAGATAAATGGAGCGAGTATAATGACAGAGAGAGGAGGGTCCTCCTAAGTCTATTTACTTCTATCTGTGACAGACCTCTCCCCCCTCAGGAGGTTTTTCCAGGAAAGCTGACCTACTTTTACCCCTCGAAAATGTATTTCCACCGCAAGCATATATCATTCATTCTTGCCAGAGCTCTCACAGTCTTCGCAAAGGAAAAGTGGTTTTAAATTGATGTAGTGGGGTGCAGCACAAATAAAGATAACCCTCATTAAAAGGATATTAAGAAAATAGATGCTGTGTTTAGATGGCAGTCTGCAGGACATGTGGCTTTCATTTTGTGGAACATTTCCACATGCAAACACGGTGAATGAGCCACGTTCGACTGTGTGATGTGAGTGTGTAGGACAGAGAAGGAATACAGCACATTATTCATGAGTGTATGTCCTTTTTTTATTTTGTTCTTACACTTGAGCAAAAAATTACAATAACGGTGTGTACTAGCTGAGTAGGTATTTTATATTGAAGTAACTGTAGTAGTTACCAAATATATTCTATTACATGCTAAATGTTGTATTCTGAGTCCCTGAAAAAGCCAGACTAACTGTATCATAATGTGATGTGCAACACAGTCATGAAACCGTTATGATGATATTAATCTGAGCCTTCTCTGGGGAACCGTGTTTGCAGATACGAAGGACTTTGCATGCAGGATGAGAAGTGCATCCAGGGCAGCATGTTGATCGTTTGAAATGCTCCTTCCTCCATTCCAACTGCTCTTGCAGGCACTTCTGCTCACTGCTTGTTCTTCTTGCTCACAGGCAGCTAAACTCCCCATGTCCATCATCATTGTTGGAGTGGGCCAAGCTGAGTTTGATGGTGAGAGCAATAAATGTTGATGGATCCAATATGTAGATATCAGTAGCATCAGATTAGTCAAATCCTATTATATAGGATTATTTTATTTATTAAACTTCTGTCTGTGTAGCCATGGTTGAGCTGGATGGTGACGACATCAGGATCTCCTCGCGAGGGAAGTTGGCAGAGAGAGACATTGTGCAGGTGAACCATCTCTATTCTATACAGTAGATTTCTTGTAGTTTTTTTAATCCAAAGATTGATGTTTCAGCCTCTAGTGCCAAAATAGTAATAGTCATGCAATGTCAAAATCGAATGTGCACAGCAGTCTTATTGATTATACCGTGGACATTCATGACTTCCAGAGGATAAATGCCTTTGGTTTTACACTCATGCCTTATACACAACATAAAGTAATATATAAATGATGACAACAGCTAATTCTTTGCATAATTTAAGGTTCCTGACCATTTTTTAATGCAGCTTCTGCATCAGCTTACGTTATCTTGAATATGTAAACGAGCCATTTCGAAGGCTGCGTTTGAATATTCACAACTGTGTTTCATGCATGTGTTATTGAAAGCATTAAAACGTTATCAAGGAGAACGAATAAATGCATTTAGCGGGAGTTAACAGGCTCTCTCGTTGTTTTGAAATCCCCTCATAAGTAAAGCAATACACATTTTAAATAATTTATAAATGAGTCAATGTAAGTGCATTTACAGTCGGCGCAGTTAACAGGCACTTGATTCTTCATCTCCTCAGTAAATCAAACAGAATATGCTCATATTAGGAGAAACGTTATAATATTGCATAAGTACAATACAGACGTTCAATTATCAAAAACATCCTTCTGGTTGAAAGGTTTTGGAGATGCTCATCTACTGTATCAGAACAAGCAGGCTTGTGTTTAAGTGCAAGAATTGTTATCAAAACTGATTTAATCATTTCAAAACCACATCAGGTCTCTTCTACGTCCAATCTCGTTAGACGTCATGTTACGTAAACCTTGTTGCTGTGATAGATGGGCCTGTTTTAGTACTGCATTCCAGTCAGGTGCACTAGAGGAGGGAACGACGTGCATATTGAGTCCCACTTTGCTCTTATTTGTGGCTGTGAAAGGGATGAGTAGCAAAATGTTGACCTTAGTTTTTATGCTTTCTTACTTTCAGCTGTAATGTTGCAGCCTTACATTCTTCTCCTACATGTCCCCCCAGTTTGTCCCATTCAGAGACTACATGGACCGCACCGGCAACCATGTGCTGAGCATGGCCCGGCTGGCGAAGGACGTACTGGCCGAGATCCCCGACCAGCTCATTTCCTACATGAAGAGCAGAGGCATCAAACCCAACCCCGTCCCACCGGTTTACTCCCCCAGCAACCACCCCCAGACCAACCCTGTCTGAGCACCACACACAGTTACACGGTGGTGTGTGGCGAGGACTGACGGGAACACGCCCACACCGACCGTCCTTTGAGGGGGAGAACGGAATCGCTCTCAAGGCCCTTCCGTAAATATTAAAACAGCTAAAGAAAAACGATGACGAGACTCCATGTGGTTGGAGCAATAAGGCTGCTTTGGGGGAACCTGCCGCTGATCAGGGAGTTCACCTCTCGAGTTCTTATGAGAGCGAGTGCTGAGAGAAGAAGGTTTTAGATGTTCGCTGTCAAACATGTCAAAGTGGTGATGTAATGGATAGCAAGTAAATCCGTAGAGAGGGCCTGTTTGAAGGCATAAATATATTAGAATGTGCCAGCGTGTATCATGTTTGTGATACCTTTTGGAAACTTTGTGTGTTGAACTAGGAAATCATGTGTATACTGATTAATTTTATGCAGAAATACTTTACTCCTATGGGGGGTTTAAAAAGGGTGGAGATCCAAATCATACGTCCCCTGTAGTTTTCCATCCTATATTTTGTGAGCAGTCTTACAAGAAGTCCCCATTTCTACTTTGATAAGGACTGTAATATAAAAGCATGTGATAGAAAAGCTAGTCATCGGTTTATGAACCATTTTCACTGGTAACTTTTGAATGCAAGCTGTCCCGTAGAGGCCCCCCCGCTGTGAGCTGTTGCCATACTGATTTTCCAGCACCACGTCTTATACCTATTTCTAATATTTATATTAACAGAATGCACTACTTGCTATCATATATATATAATAAAAGCACAAAGGTTATAATAAGCTGAACATTTTTGTTTTTGAAAGAACCAACAGCCACAGTGAAAACAATGGAGAGGATCTCGTTCTACACCGTCATTGTAACCAGTGTGACAACTCAAGGGTAGTTTATGGAAAAATGAATGATATATTAAAGTTATATTTCTCATCAATAGTATGTTTACAGAAACGATCAATTCAAAGCACATAGCTTTCCTTGTTAGTATGCAGAGAGTCGCACTGCCGTGTTTCATTTGTCATCACACAGCTTGTGTTTCTTCCCATTATTACTGATGTGGTTATTGACTGCTACTTTTAAAACACCCTACAAGTAGACTTTTCGAAAGACCGATGTCAACTAATATCCACTTTTGTCACCCGCAGATTGATTTTTTTTTTTGTCCCAGAATGTAAATTGAACAATCTTGCAACACATAATGAGATATCTGGGCGTTGAATGTTTTCTTTTAATTAAAGTCACGTAAGGAAAAAACAACAACTGATTGCACAAAACAAAAACACTTTCAAGTCCAGTCTTTTTTGGATTCATTCAATATTTTATGTCAGCATATCGTTGAACGTGTTTCACTCATTTAAATTAACAGAGTGCTCCCTCATAGTATATATACATATATATATATTTACACATATGCACAACAGGCAATTTTATAATAAATCCAATATGTTATATACAATTATTTTACGACTTTAATTCAATATATTGAACATTATATCCAAATTTCTTCCTTCCATTTTCTTTTTAGCATCTGCATAAGACATAAGAGTGTATAACACACCCTGCACATCCATGGCCATTTTTCTTCACTAGTATCTCTCAGTCGCTCGATCCGAATGTGCCTATTATATGGAAACATATCCAAATTCACTTACCCAGGTGTTGATCTGCCGTTTAGGAAACGTTGGCGATGAGAAAAAACAGTTGCAAGATTAGAACTATGACAGCTGCAGCGGTGGACACACACCTTCTCCAGCTGTGTTGAGTCCTTTTTATACTTACAGCTCGACACTAACGATCTTTGAATAATGACAGTCAACAGTATCACTGAGCCTTGTACAAGATTCAAAGTCAAGACTTGTTTACATCTCAAACGTGGCTACTTTCATTGCCTTCCAGGACAAAAGGTAAAACATTCATGGGTTTCATTAAGAAATGACTTTGTTGTGTTGATGCATTTATTCAGCCGTGTTGTGTATTCAGAGTGTCATTGAATAACGCTGACGTTTACAGAGACTTGTTGTGTTGTTCTGTAAGAATGTGAAGCCGTGAGTTCTCATTTTCTCTTTGTTCATGTTGCTTTACCTTCTTTATTAGCCTTCGGCTTCAGAGATGCTAATGATGCTGCAGAAACTCCAGCAGGATGGAGCTCTGTCGACGGCCCCACTCATTGGTGATGGAGCAGCGTTTAATTCAGATTCACTTGTTCAGCGGATCTAAAATGAGGCCATAAAGTTTTGTTAGTCAGTAGACAGAATTAAATACCAATGTACCTCTACAGAAAGCCATTCAAGTCAAAAGGAAATAAATATTATAGTAAGCTTTTAGAGAAGTAATATCAATGATAAGCTGATTACTAGATAATAAATATCTGATCTATTTACATCCTTAATTCTACTTTGTGAATTTTCTCATGTTGTTATTTCTAACAAAACAAATTCCGATGTTACAATTAATCACCAAAAATGAATTTGGAACACGCCCGTCACCCGGCAGCCTTCATGCCTTTTAGGACAGAGTGATTACTGTGAATGTCGATGGGAAAAGCTGAAATGAAAACATGTGGAGTGGAGGTGGAGCAATATTTTGTGTTCATATCGTAATTCATGTCATTACTACTTTCTCAGTTAAAATAGGATTAAATGTTTTTTTGTTTTGAAAAAAGATAACGAGCTACTTTTCTTCTTAAATGAGCACAGTAATGATAATTATGCAAATGTGAAGCTTAATTCAATTATTATAGAAAACACTTTCATTGCTTGATTTCAGTCTGAAAGATGTCAACATGGTTATTTCTTTTCTCTCGATGGGAACGGATTTGATTTTCCCTTCATTTCAACTTGTCTTTGAGGCGGAATTATGTACATAAACCCCGTGTAAGGAATATTCAGTGCCAAAATGTGTTCAGTTGAACTTGGCCTCTTTAGACATTGTGCATGTTTGTGCCAAAACGGCAGAAAGTTTGGTAGTCTGCCTTCATTTCACCTGACTAGTGCATCTGCCACGTGCTTCATTTGATAATTCGGATGTTTTTTGTGAGATAACGACCACCTCACGCATGTTGCATCTCTGTTTTCTTTCCATTCGGTTCCTATGAGACATATACTGCATTGGTTCTTCTTGCCACTACTCCTGTTTTATCCCAGGTTGTTTACATACCTCTCTTGGTCTCTGACTTGCATGCTGAATTATTTCCAAACCAGGTGTTGGACATGATTGTCGTCATACTGTGGTTAGTGAAATGCTTTGTAATGGATTGCCTTAACTAAAGATTAATAAACTATTGACAACTTTGGCAGCTACTGTTTGTTTGGTTAGTACGAAGATGATATAAAAGCTTAGCTCTCAGTCTTTTAATTGCTCAGGCGGCAAACTGCACATCCTTGTTTTTGGGGATAATTCCACTGTCCGTGTAGGAAATCATGAGATTTTCCCGGCAGGCTCTACTTGTAACAAGATGGTTTGATGAGAGTCATCCTCCTGCAGAATGTGTTCCCCTAAGAAATGTGCTTTCTCTCCCTCTAATGAGATGTACTGCTGACGAATCAAGCTGTCCACCTGGGGAGAGGGAGACAGCAGCTGGAGCCATAAATTACCAGCCTAAGATAGAGCCAACACCCCCCTTGCCCACCCACTTTCTGCCTGAACAATAACCACCTACTGGCAGCCAGGAAGAACATCAACAGCTAATAACATAGAATTAAACCCTCCTTATACGCAACATTTCACATGTATAATATGGAAAAATCCTTCTGCTCAAATGAATCACACAAATTACTTTGGAGATCTGCCAGTGAACATTTTATGAGCCAGAATTGATATTGATATTAGATATTATCCTGGTAGTGTATAACTGCAAAGACACTTAACTTGACTTGTCACCATCGACTCGGGTTTGTCAGTATGACACCAAAGACCAAGTGGGAGAAGTAATAAAAGCATGTAAACAGTTTGCACTGTACGAGTGAATTATCGAATCTTTTATGTTTCTACGACGTCATTTATATAAAATGGATCAAGATAAATTACAGGTAATAATCCAGTTTTCTGCAGCGTGCAACACAAGAAGTGCATTTCAAGTGTACACAAACAAAGGCAGCATTCACTAAGTTAACTCCGCCACGGCTCTGCTCGGTATATCAGAGGACTATCAGTGATGCCCAATTAAAAAAAAGCCTCCATGTTTTCTGACAGCCATAAGGGCTTCATCTTGTCTGATGGAGGGTGGAGCCCCGCCCAACAATTTGAAGAGCTCAGATAAACTGGAAATATATTCCTCTTTCTTTTCACGTTGGGATTTGGAGGGTGGGAACGTTCCATTTGCTGCTGCTGCCAACTCGATAGTGCACCATCCGTTTGAAAGCTTTTTTCCTCTGCTGTTCAAAATGCACTCCGCTCACCCCAAGGCTGCAACACAGGTCCCATTCAGCAGCGCAAATGTACTCGCCATGACAATTCACTGCCCGCTCTTGTAGTGGCCATGAATCATCATTAGGCCACCGGTATTAGAAGAATGAGTGAGTTTTCAAACACTGTAATGGAGCCCGGTGGAGCAGTGGGAGGTTTCCCATTACCACCCATATGAGTTAATGTGTTGGAGATTTGTCACCTGGGTTTGCTGTCCGCGTCGAAAATAATTGTGATGAATCATCTTAATTACTTTCCCAGAACCGCTGAGAAGAAACACAAACGTGTCATACCTTTGCTTACCTGGTCATTTTACATAGACGACACACTGGAGATATTCAGATTGGAGCAGTGCAAAGATATATAAATACAAGATGGAGAAGAAGCTGAGCAGCTACAGTATGGGGGGTGGGGGGGGGGGGGGGGTTGACCCCTACA
>CAAKHC010019316.1:2788-15982 GCA_901007825.1 Macroramphosus scolopax | reverse complement strand
ATACACTGACAGAAGCAACAGAAATAGCAGTCAACTGTGAGGGAAAAAAAAAAAGCAGCCTCTGCTGCTGTGTGGGTGTGACACAGAGCAGCTTCATCATTCCAAGTCTCTGCGACAGTCGGAGAAAAGTGGACTGAGAGAAATCTCCACAAAGTGCAGAGCCCATGGCTTCCTTATTGTCTCTGCCAGCCTGCCGAAAGTGTCACGCTGCTCCTCTGATATCACATATACTGGCTGCTGCTGGTCTCCCACACATCTCCGTCAGAGAGGCGTCTCTGAGGAGCCGCTGAAAACGAACCGAGTCAGCACTGTGAGGCATTAAAGAGGAAATAACTTTTGCTTAATGGGTGTCTACAGGACAGTCCTTGTCTCAGCTGTGTCATGTGAAGCAGTCCGTCGGGTCCTCTCCCTCAGATCTTTGCAGTGACGACATGACACTTCACAAGGTCGAGGATTCTCTCAACCTCCATGCCTCAAAAGATCACAGTGACATTCCGTATTTTCTTCTTCATGACAATTCTAAAGTCAAGCAGGGACAATCGCAGCTTCGTATTAAACAGCGTGCCAACATTCAGATCACAAAGAACTGCTTAGATCATGTTGCTGACCTTTTCAAGGAGTCGGTGAGTTTACTGTTTTGCGGTGAATCTGGGACTCTGTGATAAAGTGCTTCATAAAGCAGAGCAGACGTCCGCTGTGCCGGCCTGTCATGTGCATTAACTTGTGAGGGGAACTGAATTGTCGGGTACGGGGACATTTGATAAATGTATTGAAGGCTGTTGTCTCAACAGAGCTATAAATCCACAGCTTGATCCATCACCTTCTCTCAACTAAACCAGAACAAGAGAAAGAAAAACGCAATATTCAAGCCACACTGTCAATCTGAGTGATTTCTGTGAAGACCAGTTATTTCTGTTGGTAAGAATAGAACATTACCAAACACCTACAGTAAGAGAAGTCTGTCAAATCAGATCATTTTCTTTGGGGAATATTCATTTGAAGGGAGAGTTGAGTGTATTACAATCACCACCTCATTCTATAAGCTTTTTAACCCTGTGAAGGGGCTCGGCCTGGCAGGTGGCAGCATCATTATGATTTCCACTTTGAAGTAATGACGGGTGTGAGTAATCCAGTCCTTGCACCGTAATAGCCTGCTGCAATGCTTGTGGGGGTACGTGATGCTCCCTTTCCTTTCATTTCCTGGCCTCAATAATAGAGCATCATATTCTCATTTGCATTGCATTTTCCTCTCATTTATTTGTCACAATCTTTTTTTTTCTTCTGCTGGCCCATGTAAAATATGCAGGACCCTGTAAATTCAATTACATCTTTGGCTTTGTCTCGTCCTTATTACAATTCCAAAGAGCTCAAGACTACAAGAGTCTGTTCACTTTGCTGTCAAGACAGATTACAACTGACTACAATACGAACCCGCTGCATCAGCAACTAAATGACCTTCTCTTGAGCTCCTTTTGTCTTAGAATCCGATAACCTGAGAATCCTGAAAGGAAGCTTCATCATCGGCCAGGTGTCAAGACCCTGCGGGACTCCTCCCGGATGGTGCAGACATCTTCAGTATGCTGCTGCACAGTCATCTCTGAGCCCCTGTCTGATTTTTAATCCCAGCTCTCCCGTCTCTCGCACGCAGAGAAGCCCCATGCAGGTCATTTATTCTTTATGAGCGCAAGAGGAGCCTCCTGTTGGCAGCTCATGTCAACGTGACAACCTCACTAAAGGTGACTTCATGTCCCAGCATGATGCCTCTGGTGTACACAGGGACAACTTTATTAGATCATTTTTCAAGACAATAAACATCTTTTTAGAGATGTGCTGTTTGTAAGAGCTCGTGTTGAACGATATTGTGGGAAGGTGAGGCCTCGATAACCCTGAACAAGACTAATAAAGATCTGAGGATATTTTTGTTGTCCCATTTCTTTTGCCCGTCTTCTATCCAAACATTTTGTTGAGACTGTAAAGGTCATTTTTTGTGAACAGATTGACAAAAAGCTTGTTTCTACTCAGGAGCTACAGATATCATGCAGACCTGGACAACTGCCTTCCTCTGGTGGCTGTATTAATGTTGCACATTGTGCATTTTTCAAAACTGTCTTTGGATAGACTCAGTGTTTATAGAAATGTGGGAAGACTTAAATTAAGAGCACAACAGGCTTGTTCTCATTTTCAGACCAAGTCTGAAAAACAAGTTATTGTAATTGGAATTATAATATTAACATAAGAGAGCAGTGAGCAGCTCAACATGTTATTACCTACCAAATATACAGGATTTAGAATATTCAGCTCTTCATTTTTCCCCAGGAATAAAGAAAGAGAATATATTGAAATATTGTCAATTTTTGTAATATACTGCCATCTTATGGGAGAATAACAACATTGCAACAGGAAGCATTTATGAAATTTCAGTTTATTATACCATTTGATGAACTGAATAATAAGACATAATTTGTATCATTACATTGGATTTACCAGAAGAACTCCATATGGAAGCGGGTCGACAAGATGGACTTAATGTTATTGATTTGAAAATGTACGTAAAATTATTTAAGCAATGTAAGACCTTTGCTAAACCCATTATAAGATGACCACTGTCCTACTGTGACTGAGTAGTAATGACAAATGAGTTTAAAGTTTTACAGGAGAAAAATTTACTGACGCACCAGCGTAGCTTGTAGTTTATAGATTTATGTCTCATGTGACACATATTTGGAATTCGCGGTGGTGTGTGATCACAGCGTCTGGTCCTGAGTCTTCCTTCCAGAGGTTTGGATGGTAATTTGCGGTCGTAGGAATCTCCTGTCTTGCAGTGGGTCATCGTTTAATATGAGACGCTGAGTTTATAAAGGTTACTCTTCAAATGGGCTTAACCATACAGGCACAAGTATATGACCAAAGTAATAAAGCAAACGATGTGTAATATCAATAAGAGTTCTATAATGTACAGAAACGTACGTACGTGTTGAAACGTATACGATATCTACTATATTGTGATGTGTGCAGCTTCCTTTCAGTCATCTGGATGAAATTCAAACTAAAGTATGATTTCCCAACACAAAAGCAGAATGAGACCTCACAATGCTCACAGGGTTCATGAAATACTGAAGTGCCACTATTAGGATTTGGGATGAACAATGAAAAAGCGTTTAAATTCACACTGCGGGCGTCACTGGTTTATGTCACTTCTAATCAAACAGAAAAGGTATAATAGCAGCTTCTGCAGAGTTGGCAAATCACTTGTATGTTGTACAACAAACTTCAGTAACTTCAAACAACAAAAGGACACAGAAATATATATAAAGACAAGAAATTATTAGTCATGGTTTTGGCTCCTGTTCCACACTACAAGAGTGCAATTGCACACAAAAAGAAACAAAACAAACAACAGAAACTTTTTTTTCATGATAGAACATCAGTGTTGCAGCTTCCACATAGGTAAGAACTGCATTAAAAAAAAAATCGAAATACCAGAGGCAAATTGAATCTACAACTAATCATAGTAAGATGGGAAACTTTCAACAGCAATGTTGACATGAACAGTAGCGGGACACAAAAGGCGTGTCAGGCGTGTGGCTATAACATGATTGATTTGAGCCTTTTCTCATATCCGTTTAGCTTAAAGGCTTCAACTGCGGTTAGCTATTGGCTTTAACTTATATAGCAGCAAAAACTTGTATTTGAAACCGTGAACAGTGTCTCATGACAGTTGGCTCTTAAAGCAAAAGAAAAAAGGTGTTTTTAGCTGAGTTGACTATATTGAACAAATGTGGCTTTAATAACATCAATTCTGGATGTGTGAAGCAAGATGTGCCTCTGCTGCATCGATATGGTGAAATTATATAACAGTCAATAATAACTATTGATTTATTATTATATTTTTTCCATTATAGCAACTGAAAATATTTTTGTTTTTAAATGGAAAAGGAGAATACTTGCAGCTCCAGAAAGCTGCCCTGGACACCCATCCAGGAGGCCAAATGAAAGATCACTTGATTTTCTAAACTCCAAGCTATCAACAACCACATACAGGGAGGCACCATAAAATAATATCAAACAAAGTAGCATTGATTCCCAACCCACAATAAATAGTGGAACACTTGGGACAAAGTGCTTCTGCTTACACGCAACCAAACACAAAGGCCTCCGAGGCAAGACAAAGTCTGAACGTCAGGTCTCATTATTTGTCTGAGAGGTTATCATCGTTTGCATCACGTAAAGGACAGATGGGAAATTGTTGAAGAATGCTCTTATCCCAGAGGCCGCGTGACTTGAAGTCCTCCTCTGAGAAATCGAGATCCTTCAAAATACTATTTTCAACCTCCTCTATATTCACTTCTGACAAGTAGCTAGATGACGCACAGGAAAGGGTATCAGGATTCAATGGCAAATTTGTCACTCTGTTGATCTCACTGATTCCATGTCCATTGTCCTGACTTGTGTTACCATCTGGCATCATATCTGTGTCCTGACCGATTCCTTGTCCACTGGACCGACTCATGCAATCCTCATCAGATAATGTCAGGTTGTTCTGAACGTGCCCATGTCTGCTATGCATGCAAAGTCTGTAATCTTTCATTGCCTCCGTCTCATTCACTCTTTTGGTCCAGGTTTCAAAAGGTGCTGTCGTGTTCCTGACTGGCTTCAAGCAGGCCTTAGTGTTGGTAATGATCTCCGTAGGACCAAAGTTGCTCTGGGAGAGTTGACTCAATGGCACAGACTCTGACATAAACACTTCTTCAGGGACGGTCCGGACAATGTTGAGGCTCCAAGGGTCTATTTGCCGCCTTCTGTTCTTGTCAGGGGTGAGTTTCTTGCTCAAATCTAAAACAATATAATCAGATTCTTTATCACTACTTTCTGTGTCCATCTCCTCTGAAGCCTCTTGTTCCAGGCACTCTGCCTCCGGTGCGTTCTTGGCTGAACTAACAGGAGACTCAAATATCACCCCTTTAGGAGCAAGAGATCGGACATGTCTGGGGTGAAGGCTGGTGAAGGATGATGAGCTCATCTGGCTCTCAGGCTGCTTCATCATGTAGAGTAGGACTGACTCAGGCACCAAGATTTCAGGTTGCTTTTTTCTGGGCAGTAAGGCTGTAAAACTCCCAGGAAAGCAGTGTCCTACAATTGGTATTATGGAGGTAGGTTGGAGAGCAGAGACAAAGTCCACAAGCTCTTGGTAAGATGAGTGGTCTGAGTAGGGCACAACATGGACTTTGGGGTGAAAGGACACAAGGGGCCTGCTGGTGGGGAAGATGGCCAAAGTGAGTTCTTCATTGTTCCACCGTCGCAGGTTGGTTAAACTAATCTCCGACTGCTGCACAGCTCGGATACGGCCGGCTCCTGGTTCAGTGGTGAAGACTTCAGGCAGCTCCAGGGCTTTAAGGATCTCCATCCTCTCAACGCTCACCTCGATCCAGGTTTTAAACTCCATCGCAAGCTCCACCAGCAGGGACTCCTTACCCAGTGTATAAAGACCTGCAAGGCAGCACGAGATAGCGGTTTCAAAGAGTAATCACGTTACCACAATGAAACACAGTAAAAGAAATGTTTACAATAAGATCATCAACTATGACCCTGTGTCCACATAGCATTTTTTGTAATGGGGCTGACAAGCAATGTCAGGGTGAGTCTGGGGTCAAACAATTGAGAAAAGACACAGGCGACCGATGAAAAAACCTTCGTGGACATGGGGCCAAAAACATTCAACAGAATGTTGAGACGTTTGTGATGGCAGTTTAAACAGCCATATTAATATTTTGCTTACCTATAACAACATTATGGTCGGGGTTGCTGCGAATGATCTCCTTGATTTGTTGAGTTGCTTGGTGTCTGGAGGGCAGACTGCGGTTGGGGTCACAGTTGGTATTGTCCAGGTACAGGACATCTATAGTGGCATTTGTCCTCAGGCACAGCTCACGCAGCATCGAGGGAGTATATCTGAAGTCACCTGAAATTGAGAATGTGTCAACAGGGATTGTTACTTTACACAAAACTGTACTCAGTATAGTACCTGCACATATTCTCATACCAATGGTGTGGGGATCAGAGAGAAAATGGAAAGGAATAATGAAATGAAATCAAAACATTATCCAACTTAATTAACTACAACATCTAGCTGTGCTTTCATACACTGACCAGTGTACAGAATGGAGCCAAAGTAGCCTTCGAAAAGAAACATGACAGCCCCTGGACAGTGATTGGAATCTATCAGGGTGACAGCAACACTCTCCTTGCCGATGTCATCCAGTGGGAGCAGGTAGGGATCTCCTAACTCTAATGGATGGATCCACTGTTCTTTCACCTGAGTAGAAATGGAAACAGCAAGCAGAAAAAAATTGAAATATCTGATGTGTTCGACCCAAATGATGAAGCTGTTTCTAATGGCTGTATAATCCTGTAAGCACAGTATGTTTAGTCTCAGGCAGCCAAGCATGTGTGTGCGCTATAGACTGTATACATGTCCTGACCTGCAGCTTGAGCCTGAGCAGAGATGCAGTGACTGGTGAGCAGTAGATGGGTCGGTTGCACCAGGTGGAGGTCAGGCCCACCGTGTGATCGCTGTGCATGTGGGACAGGAAGAACAGCCGGGTGTGCGGACACTTCCGTACCTGCCAGAAGTCAACGGCCAGCGGGGTGTGTCGGATGACTCTCCCATTTACTGACATGGTGTACTCTTCACTGGTTGATACACAAGCAGTACTGGTGAACAGGAGACTCTCGGTGACAAACAGGTGTTGTAATCTAATCAACAACCTGTCGCTGGTGAGTGAGCGTGAGCTGCAGCTGCTGTGAAAGTGTGCAGATGTTAGGTTATCCAGTGTACACAGGTTACAAAATACGGACGATACATTTATAAAAAAATGTAAAATTGATGGGTAACGTTAGCTAGCTTACGTTAGTTAGAACTCCCGACTTTGCTGAACATTTTGGTCGTTTCAGTTAGCATTATCCGACGAAGTACTTCCTCTTTAATGCTTCAAGACGACATGTCCGCCAAACCATCGACCTGATAAGCATTGTTCGTTTTCAACAGTGCTAGCAGCTCACGGCCCCGCCATTTCTGATTTCAATTGAACCTTCTTCCGCCCCAAAGTTCTTCTTCTCAGCCACCGTACAGGAGTGTTTGTCATCCTTGATGCGGCATTACTGCCCCCTGGAGTTCGTTCTCTGTAGTAACTTCAATGGTTTTTAACGTCGAGGGTCAAACAGACTCAGAGTTCATCTGCTGGCCGCGATGAAGAATCCTCACATGAGTACAAACAACAGCTTCAAAACGAATACAGATTAGTGCAGAACTCATTTCTATCAGGAAAAATTGTCAAAAGGTTTGAAATTTCTATAATGTTCCCATTAATATATGTCATAAACCTCGTATAGCCTCTCATTCACACTCCCATTCATATGCTGATGGGGGAGGCTGCTCGACATGAGCTATACAAACAGAAAATCCTCTAATATCTGAGCATGAATAAGAAACAAATACTACACGTCTCACCCTGTTTTTGTCTCGTTTGCAGTTTGTCTAACAGAAAATGTTGGAGACAAAAGAGCTTCTCCCCGGAATGGGATGACATGTGTTGTACTCTCCAGGAGATGGCGCCAAGACAGAAGAAACAATGTGCGGGGCGATTTTAGAAGTCCATTGAACATTTGTTTGTATGCTGCTTATTTTTTTGGTTTCAAAAATAAAAGAATGCTTCCGGCAATACACTGTGAATGTTCATGTACAGCATGTCATCATACTCAGATATACGTAGGCTCTTCCTGTATTACACAGAATAAACAAAAAGCAGTGCATTGAGTGGGAGACTGTGATGGATTGATTGATTGTTGCCTCTCTCAGCCTTTGCTGGCTAATCTAGAATATTGCTTTCATAACAAAAAGTCCTGTATGTTATCCAACTATGTAATACATTTCTATCTGCAAGTTAGATATTTTTTCAATTTAGTAGGGGGGTTGGGGGTGTAAAAACTAAATGGGGGTGTTGCTATGGTGACAGCAACCTACAATAGTCCCCTCCCCCCACATTTGCACACTGCTCACTTTTAAGGATTATACCTGCACAATTCCCTCTAATCACGATGTGTGTCCTCTGCTCGTGCCCTGAAGCACATACATCACCGTCTGCTTTAGAGTTCATTATCTGACTCACCAACATACACACACACGTACAAGCCGGGCATGAAATACATTGTGCTGGTGATTAACAGAACAGGAGTGGGTCGAGCTCTCTCAGGGAAACCAGTGAAGCCCCTGTTGCTACTCACATCTCTCTTTGTGATAAGTTACACCGTTGGGTGCAGTCAGTTGGGCATCTTTATAAAGTCAAGAGTCAGCAAGTAATGAAGTACAATTTTAAATGTGGTGTACGGTACTTGAGTCCATTGTTAGATTCATGAGACATCACTTCACTGTAATGCTTCATGATTTGATTTGCATATCTTTAAAAGGATGAAAAGAACAAAAGAAAAGGAGCAACGCTGTTTAAAAGCATCGAGCCAAAGGTCGTTGAGGTCACTCCTCCTGTCTCTTCTGTCATATTGTTATGCAGAGAGAAACAAGAGTGCTGCAGCAGTGATGTCATGAAGGCAGATGGCTGCAGAGTGATGTCATTTACAGAAAAGCTTTAAGCTGCCTTGCAAACTTTTTCACCTTTTTAAACTTCCTTCTATGCTATAGAGTGCAACTTGAAATAGAACTCACATCTCTTACATGACTATTTATCATCAATCTCACATCAATGATGAGCATCATGCTCATCTCCATCGCCTCCATTCATCTGAGTCAACAGATTTGTACAGTCAGAGGAGGTGGCAGCTTTATTTCTTATGTCTCCCCAGGGATGAAGCAGCGGTGCTATGTAGACTCTCCTGCAGAGATATTTACGGATGTGTGTGAGAAGCCAGGGATGTCTCCCTCAGGGGTTAAGAGCAAGTTGCCAGCTAACACAAGCTGCTGAGAACATATATTCTCATTCTGGCATGCAGTCTCACGTTCCATTTGTCAATGTTCATCCATCTGTCGCTCTGTAGGACTGTCTTTATTTGTCTTTGTGATTTCAGACCTTTCCGCTCATCTCTAGAAGGATTTTTATGATCTCTCTTTGTGTGCTCTTACTGTTTGTCATTCTGACCCCCTGACATACACTCGCTCACGTGATATCTCGGCACATCTGCATGTTGTCCTGGTGATCCCTCTCCATTCCTCACTGCTGTAACAATTAGAGTCAGAGGTGAAGGAGCTGACAGACCTCAAGCAATGACACGCTACAATAAACTCTGGGTGCCGTTTGATTTCCCCACTCATCTGATTTGATTAGCTCAGATCATTAGAGTTTCAGGGGTGGGCTGAGTGGTGCGGCACGCAGGCAGCCTGCTGGAGATCCCCCATGGACCGGTGAAGGGTGCACTTTTAGGGGGCTGCATAATGCATAACAGTGTGCTTATGGCTTGCTGTCACGGCAACGCTGCATACTGAGAGAAAGATGGCTCTAATTGTCTGCCTGCAGAGCACCAAGTCATTTTAAATTTCTCATGGGGAAGGTACAGACGTGGAGAAAACCATGGGAGACATGGCTGAGAGCTCTGATACACTGTATTCTCCTAACAACCATCATACGAGTCGAATAAGGTTGTAGACTAATAATCTCTAGCTAGTTGGAGGCTGGGCTTTAGAGTCACAATTTGGTTTGTAGCCAAGTCCATTTTTTCACGATACGAGGATTTCCTCCCTGGAATACAACATTTCTTTGGAGGAATACACAATTGCTGCTTACAAGATAAAATAAATGTAAAGAAGCATGAAGTTTTACTAAAACAAGCACTGAAGTCAAGAGGACAAGAAGAAATACAAACAACAGCTTTAAAAGGGTGAATTGAAAACATGTGGACTGTCAACCCTTTGATGTTCAATTCCTCTGTACGGGGGTCAGGGGATGGCAAAGAGATGTGCATTTATGTAACATATAATATGTATGGCGTGGGGGTAGGGAATAACAATCAGAGGGTGTTCCTGGACCGCAGCCTCCTGCCAGAGGGGAGAGTTTGGAAATGTGTATAAATGTTCAGCTGTGTCTTATTGCCTTTTTCCTGTGTCTTTTCCTGTGTTGTATAAATTGCTTCTGCCTATATGCAATGTGTTGACATGACAGCTTCGCTGCTTCAAGGATTGATTTTCTATAGCTGTTGAGTTTGTTGAACCTCTTCTAACACTCAGCTCATTTAAGATGTATTGTCCCAAGGAGGAAAAATACAATAGTTGCCTTTTCAGAAACTCAAACAACACAGGGATCGGAGAATCGATTGTAGTAAAAGAAACACAACTAGACCTGAGTGGAAGTACGAAATAAGTGCACGTGAACAAGATAGACTGTTATAACTAAGCATGACTCTGCTGTGCTTGTGGCAGATCCTCATTTTCACTTGACACACTTCAGATTGGATATGATTGATATGATGATGATCCAAAGTTCACTGTAAATTTGCACTTACAGATGTTACAGATAAAAAAATAATTGCTCATGTGTCCCAGAGGTGCCTCTTACATTAAGCTGTAATGGAAGACACGATGCATAAATTATCAAGAAAGTCCCAAAGAACATGGGAAGAGCATAGTGTCGGATATATGCTTTGGTGTATCAATGTGCATGACAAATGATGTGCAACGTGTGGAAAAGGATAGGTGAGAGCTGCATTCACTGCAGAGGAGCTGCGTGATAGTGTCCAATCACTGCACCCATGAGGCTGCAACAAACTGTGGCTTCTCCTTATTTCACTCAGTCCTTGTAGTATTGCTCAATGACAATAACAAGGATTGTTATTGTGGGTGACATTGAAGGTATGTGTTTTGTTGGTATGCTGCTGACAGCAACCTTGAAGGGGTTGGCACTTAGCAGCTGCAGGAAACTTGCGGTCACTTCGTTTGTCCTGTCGTGTCTGACTAGTAAAGCAGACAGGACAAAACATATCCTCATTTATAATGAGTCAACAGGGGGCATTAATGTAATGTGAGTATCCCCTCTGAGCTTTGTCTCCAATTTATTAATGGAGTTAATGGGTATTAGGAAGTCAATCTGTACCAGGCTGTGGGTAACAAGTCCTTAATTCAACGTATTGTATTGCCACATAGTGATTAAAATAATTCCAGTGGACACTCCCATGTGCCTGTAAGTACAGATTGATTTGAAATAAATTAAAAGGTGTCTGTATTCTCATGGGTCTTCACGTCCGGCAAGTCAATCAATACACTATCTCTGCAGTGTTCACTTCAAAGCAGGTAGAATATCATTTCTTTTTCATACATAATCAATGAAAGAACAGTTTGCATGGTACAGGGTGTTTATTCTCACGAGGCCTCTATAAGCTGCTGAGATTCAAAGCCTTTTACTCCAAATGTGCTGCCACGATCAGCGGCGCTTTGTCTGCCGGGGTTTGCAATCTCTTAAAAGCAAAGATCGGTGAGCAAATATATCAAAGCTCAGTGCCACTCACTTTAACAGCAGCTCCGCTCTCAGGCAGCCGAGTGTATTTGCAAATTAAGACAAAGGAAGTGTTACGGATTAAGTGACAGTGTTGTCTCAATTAAACATGAGATTTGAAAATAGCAATTACTGTCTTCAATCTAACTGAATGTTGTCTCTTGTTACCGTGTAAGTGCTGCAGCTTCTATGGCTAAGTGAGCTTTTATGGGTGATGCAGAAAGGCCGGGGGGCAATCTGAAATAAATGGCACAAATGAAACAAGCAAACACTCAATCTGATTTTTTTTCTTGGCTAACCCACTTTTTATGCTTTTGTTAAGTTCACAAAATTGTGAATTCACGCAGCGCAGAAGAAAATGGTTGTTACTCATTGAAATTATTCATGCAGCTCCAGCTGGGCTGACATGAAAGACACTTTTATGGCATCTCTCCCCGTCTGCTTTCCTCAGGAAGCTTCTATCCTCGCCCTTGTTTGTTTGTGTCTTCAGATTCCTCTGTTGTCTTTTCCAACCGCTACCTCTTCATCTGGCTTCACAAATTTCTTAGCGACTACTTTAATTAATGCCCGATAGATACAATCTCATCCTGCTCGTTATAGAAATCATATAGTGTTCACACCGATTGATAAGATGATAACACAAGATTACCACTGACCGACATGAACACACTTGATTAGAAATATTGATTATCAGTCACAGCGCCACCTAGTGGTGACAGAAAATGACTTGTTTTGAACTTTGATGTACTGAAGGAAGTGGGATGATCGGATTGATTTTCTGACATGGTCACTTTAGCCAGGAGGCCTTGATGATAGGATGGAGTGTGTTCTGATGACACGGGTTGGAAGGGGCGGGGCTGCGAATTCAGTGATCTGCACACTGCTGCACTGCTGCACATCCCGACATGTGTGCAAGGGCCCATTTCAATGCTGCTCGCAGCGCTAGTTATTATTATTATTATTATTATTATTATTATTATTATTATTATTATTACAAGGTATATATATACATATATCACTTGTGATAGTTGTTTTCTCTTGATTTATTATTTATTACTTTCAGTCGGTTCGTTAAAAAGATTAAGAAGATACATAAATGTATTTTATTTTTTAAAAGATTCCTTTTGTAAGTGTGCAGCCGTGTCAGGCTTTGTCTGTGTCTGTGGGTTCACCATCTTTATGTTTCTGCTGGGCCGTGAAGGCAGGGTACCAGTCTGGAGGAGTCAATGTTCCTCACTGACTCTTACTCACTTGGCCACCAGGTCAATGAGTCCTCTGGTGGCAAAGACAGATTTACTTGTTGCCCATTGGCCCAGTGGAGGATGTTCTTATTGGGGCCGGCCCAGTACTTCATTCCCCGCAGCAGTAAGGCACATCATTCAGAGGCAACAGGGACTCATTCACTTCACATTCATTCATTCATTCATTCATTCATTCAATCATGCCTCTGCAGATCTGCTGCAATCCTCCAAGAACAGGTGTTATCTCAGACCCATCCCACGATGGACTCTTGAACTGCTTTCCTCGAACACCTACCCATTAACACGCCATGTTAACCTGCAGTCACTTCCCAGAATATATGATAAGAACTAGAATGCGTCCCATTAACCCTCCATGAGTCTTGAACTGCGTCCCTCAGCAAAAGTAGTGTATTACACCCCCCCCCCCCCCCCCCCCCCACACACAAAAACACACACACAGAGAC
>CAAKHC010019313.1:4157-15047 GCA_901007825.1 Macroramphosus scolopax | reverse complement strand
GTGTGTTGTTGTCCATGTCCTCAGTGTGTTGTTGTCCATGTCCTCAGTGTGTTGTTGTCCATGTCCTCAGTGTGTTGTTGTCCATGTCCTCAGTGTGTTGTTGTCCATGTCCTCAGTGTGTTGTTGTCCATGTCCTCAGTGTGTTGTTGTGGCTTCTTCCTGGGAGAGTGGCCTTCAGCCCATGTCGGTACAGGACTATCACTGTTGATACTGACACACTCTGACCAGCTTCCGCCAGCATCTTTACAAGGTCTTTTGCTTTTGTTCTTGGGTTGATGTGCACATCTGGGACCAAAGCACGTTGATCTCTGGGACACAGAACCCGTCTCCTTCCTGAGCGGTACGATGGCTGGACATTCCCATGGTGTTTGTACTTGTGTATAATTGTTTGAACAGATGAACGTGGCACCTTCAGACATCTGGAAATTGCACCAAGGATGAACCAGAGCTGTGCGAGTCCACAATTCTCTTCCTGATATCTTGGCTGATTCTTTTGATTTTCCCATGATGTTCCACAAAGCAGCAGTGTGGTTCAGGTGCTCCTTAAAATACATCCACAGTGCCTCTAATGAACCTATCAGAGGCTTCCAAAGACATGACATCATCATCTGGGCTTTCCCGAATTGTTTAAAGGCAAACTTCTGACTTTGAAGAAAGTAATACAAATTGTTTAAAAAAAAATCTGTTTCTCATTATTCTGGCATTTAGTAAATAGAAATAATTTTGGTAATCCTAATCAACCAAAAACAGGAAAAGTTTAATCTGATTTAATGTTAGACGGTGAGAAAAAAAAGGTTACGTGCCTTTTTATATAGTGTATGTAAACGTCTGGTTGCAACTGTAAATGTCACTTTACAAGTTTCAACAACAACAAACGAACATGGCAGTGTTACCTGCCTCTGCGAGGCCTGCAACACTGCCATCTTCCAAGTCAGATTCCGACACGTTTTCTTCATTAACAAGCTCTCTAGTTGTCTTGCCTTTGTCCTTGACACCTTTTTTCAGCACATTGTAGACCTGTATTTCAAGCCGCGACACTTTTTATGTTGATTGGGATTGTTTAAAGAGTATTAGTTTCAGGATTAGCAACAGAGCGGGGAAAACCACGACTGCTCAGCTCCCCGCCATAACCGGAAGGCCATAGTTTAATCTTTTACACCGGTATCAAATGTGCAAGAAAGATTTAAATTCTAACAAGAAATGAATTGATGCAAAAGGGATAATATGCACATATTTGTGTGAGAAAAGTGTTTTGCTCCCATCCCTTTCCCTGCTGTATAGTACCCTGCTCCCACCTCATAATATGATTTTAAACAATGCAAATACTTCCATTAGGTAATGTGGTGTATAGTAAGTATGTGAGGTTAGGCTCGGTTTTGAGTGTGACCCAAATAAAGCCTTGAAGTTCCAGTAAAAAAAAGGCAAACACAACCTTGAATCTGGTTGAAAAGAATATTCAAAATAGGTCAGAACACATCTCATTGCAGAAGTCCAGACCCATATATTTGCTTTATTAACATAGGTATGACTCCAACCAAATTATGTTTTTGGCTTTAATCCTCTGTTCATTCACAATGTATTTAATTTGTAAAGAAAAAAAATCCTGCACATTCTCTCCACTAATGTAAGGAGGTCAACCCAAAATAATAAATCTAATATAGGCAAAACAGTAATATATAATATAATGGCAATTCAAGTGAAGCTATTTTTTATTAGTTGACTTTATCTGCCATGAAGATCAATGAACACACCCCCCTTAAAGAAGAACCACATGAATAAAATGTCTTGGCCCTAGAAATGTAACTAACATCAATGTATTCTAGAATTGAAACTGAGGCCCTGACTCTTTTCGTTGCCCTTAAACACTTTGAAATGGATGTCAGCTCTGCAAGTGTGCCTCCTGTACTGTACATTACTGACGATAATACCCTGATATTCATCAATCCAATGCAGAACTCCATCAGAAGCTGACCCCCTGGGCTTTTTGTTTGACAGGCCTTCAATATGGAATCGAAGCATGGTGTGAGAAGGGAAAATGTTATGGCTGTCACATTGTTTCCCTGTTTGGGTTTGTGAATAATCTTCATTGTTTATGTATTATACAAAATCTTAGGGTGGGGTTGTTCCGTGTGGCCTTATCAACAATCACTTTGGAGTTCTTCCCCTCTTTCCAATGCTCCCACCTCTTTCTTTGGTTAGTTGGCTTTGAATTATGTTTTTGAATGACCCTTTAAAAAGATTGCAGAAATTGCAATATAATTAGTAAGAAAAACATGATTAGAATCAGTCCTCAACATCCTCTAAATGTAATAAATGTAATTTTGTTGTTTTTAAGTCAGAGATTGTGGGCCAACATCGGAATCTAATGTTCAACTGACTTATACATATATATTATATATAGTAAAATGTAACTGACTCCTCATGAACACATGCACATCTGCCAGGTTGTTTGTCTTTAACACGGCCTCTACACACATACGTCCTTATTATCATCAGTATACACGACGCTGTCTGAAACGTTTCTAATTCATGCATGTGTGTTTTCGGGTATGTGTACTCTAGAATCATAAATAAGTGGTGTCAAGCCACAGCTGAAGTAATAGCTCCACTCTTGATTTAGTAAGTAAGTAAGTAAGTAAAACTTTATTTGTATAGCACCTTTCATGACATGACATGCAGCTCAAAGTGCTTCACAGAGCGAGAATACAATTTCAGAAAAGAAAAGCAGAAGCATAAAACAACATTGAAACAACAGCACAGGGCAACACACTGAGGACATGGACAACAACACACTGAGGACATGGACAACAACACACTGAGGACATGGACAACAACACACTGAGGACATGGACAACAACACACTGAGGACATGGACAACAACACACTGAGGACATGGACAACAACACACTGAGGACATGGACAACAACACACTGAGGACATGGACAACAACACACTGAGGACATGGACAACAACACACTGAGGACATGGACAACAACACACTGAGGACATGGACAACAACACACAGATTTAAAAAGCAACCAAAAAATAAAATCAGCTAAAAGCAAGAGTGAACAAGTGGGTCTTGATCTGTTCTTTAAAGCTCTCGACAGAGGCTGCCTGTCTCAGGTGTAGTGGCAGTTTATTCCATGTTCTTGGTCGTTGCTCTGAGCGTCTCATCATGTTCAGAGGGCTTTACATTAATGGACAGGCTGCCATATTTTATGCAGATGTGCAAATGTGCCTTGTGCATAGGTATCAGATGCCAAAGGGCCATGATGAAACGTTGTGCTGGGATGATAACAGGCTCATAGTGCTTTATATTCCCTACTCCAAACCAATAGGAGGCAGCATAAATGTGGGCTGCAAACCCCTATTGTAAGAGACAAAATGCGTACTTCCTTAGCATGAGGCGGAGAGGGAAACTTTCAATATACCAGTTGATTTACATAACTTATGGTCACAAGCTTTTGGTGGAGATTGAAAGAACGAAATCCCTGATATAAGCGGCCAAAATTAGTTTCCTTTGTGGGATGGATGCTGTGGCTACTGCTCTCTCATGCTAGAGCTGTGGAAAAAATATTTTTCCCAAGGGGCCTCTGGGAAAACTGGGACCGTTGTGGTAGGCCGGACCTATAGACTGAACCCAGTTTGATGTCTTTATAAGAAGCTGGAAATTGTATGTTTTTGATTAGCTGCTGTTGCAATTAGGCTCTACAACTGTTTTGCAGACATAGTAAAAACACCAATATGTTCTCACATTCAATCAACATTCACAAAATTTTTAATTGAACATTTTTGATAGAGCGTCTTTTTCAACAAAAAGTATTTGTAGTATCAGCGGCTGCTGAGAATGAAATCAAACTAAAGCAGGACAAGACACAGCAACATCCAGACTGACAGCGGCCGGCCGCGTTCCATTATAGTCTGGAATATAATGTTTCTTCCAGCTTTAACCACAGATTCATGACAGGTGGTGGTAGCCGTGGTATCGTTGGACGTGTCCCGGTTAACAACGTCTCTGTTTATGATGTCACTGGTGCTTTCGTTGTCTCCTTCCACCACCAGGTGAAAACCCGGCGCAGAAATTGTCGCGCATGAGCAGAATGAGTTCCCCGATTCCCGTGTTTATATGCTGCTGGCATCCAGAAATGACCGAGTTACCTCGGTGCTCTTACCCGAAAATGAAAAGCCCGATCTTTGCCCGATGGTGACTCGATGTGATCGATCTACCCGTTGTTACACGTATTTGCATAACCCAAATGTTGTCTTGTAGGATGCTAACTGCTGCATGTAAACGCACTGAGCGTAGGAGAGCGAGTTAAATAGTGCATGGGAGAGGATGTAATAGTGTATGAGAGAGAGTTTGATAGTAAATAGCTGATAAATATGGCTGATAAATGACGGCCTCCCATACACTGGCATGACCACTCAATGAATGTTCGCTAATTTAGACAGCAGTCGCCTTCAAGATAATATGTATTGGGTAGTTTTATTGTTACAGGCCTCATGAATGAGTTACCTGTTAGCAGAAGATGTGTCCTGTCTTGTACAGGGAATATATATAGACAGGAGACGTTAGGTTGCGTTGTTCAAGCAGGCTGTAATCTGTCTCTTTATTCACAGAATCGTATATTCATCTCTTTGTTTCAATCATAACTCTCATATCCTCAATAATCACACACCGTATATTCATCAATTCACATTTCACAATTCACTATAAACTGTTAGTTAGAATATTATTGCTACACATTGGTCTGTTTTCTGTTGTCACATTTCACCAATAATACTGTTGACACAATACAATATCTGCTATGGAACTCACATTCTCTTAATACTGCTTTAACCAGCCTCTTTAGTTTACTTTTACTACTGTTAGTACTGTAATACTGTTTTAAACATGTTTTTCACAGTCTTATTGCATACAGAACGTTTTATATATATAACCCATAAACAACTTCCTTAATAAAATACTTATCCCCAAAATATTGCAAATACTACAATAAACACTTTTACAAAATAACACTGGAGTTAAGGCACATATGTCGAGGAGCTGCCGTTTTTACACAGAAAATAACAAGGCCTCCATTTTAGAATCCGTCATTCACTCAGTGCACATTTCCCATGTCTCAAACGTAACCAAAACACAATATTTCTGTATCAGTCTTAGACCAAACAAAATAAGAAAGGCTTATGAGTCCTTTGAAATAAGTTGTGATGCTTTTGCACATGTTACTAGCCTGTTTTGTACAGGGAATATTTATAGACAGGAGACGTTAGGTTGGTTGTTCAAGCAGGCTGTAATCTGTGAAGAACTGAAGGTCCATAATATCACACAATCTATGGTCACCCTCGGGCGATCCTCCCCCTGGTGGCGTGACTAAGTAACTACTATTACTATAATTCAAACACAAAACACATCTGGATTTGGCCTCTCTCAATACAAATACACAAAATGAAATACATCACATCACAATTGTGCACATACACTTGTGGGTGTCACAGTATTGTGTGCAGGATGTATACTTAATTAAGTTGCAAGTCTAAGCTAGAGTGACTCAATATTGCTTCTTGAGAAAAAAGGTTTATATTATGAAACAAGATGGACCACCGCAAGCATTTATAGGTTCTCATAATCCCAGAGCTTATAATTGTCACATGTATCTTCTTGATTTTCTCTTGTCTCTTGAGTTCAGTGTAATTTCTGACTTCAGTGTCTGCAACTGTGTGTGAGTGTGTTTCAGTGTTGCCAAGACAGGTCATGAGATATCCAGGCCCTGCAGGCTGATGCATTGGTTGCATGTCGACAAGTACACATACAGCAGCAGCCTTTAGCTTTGCTGAGAAGTAAGACCGCAAAGGGTTTTAATCAGTTGAGAGAGAGGAGAGAGTAAGTAAACAAAGAGAGTAAAATAAATATATATAAAGCATATGGTGGAACTGCCATTATGATACAAGGTTGCTTAATCAATAATAACAGCAAAAATAACAGCTTTATAAAAGGTTTATTTTCTGAATGATAATAAAATGATGTAGGATTCAAGCAGCAGGGGATATGAAAAGTTTATGTAGTAAACATTTTAAGAAATTGAGACGTGTAGAATATCCTGAAGACTGAAGCTTAATATGTTGTGTTGATTTACATTAGTAATTTACAAAAAGACATTTTCAAATTTGTCCAGAAAGTGGTTGTTTGCCACAAGTGATCATCAGCCCTGTGGTTTACCTCTGGGCCAGTCATCAAATCCACCACACTCAGTAATCTCCTCTGTTATGTAAGCTTTTTAACAAAGACTCTGTGTGTTGGAGGTCGGCTGCATATTGACTATGCTAAGACACGATGGTATCTATTTTAGAGCATCACTTATGGATTTCACATCCTTTTATGTCATGCTATGTTAGCCCAAACTCCTGCTTTGTTCAAACTGTATGCCTGGACAGATTTCTTGCTCTCCAGCTTCAACCCTTTTCCCCGCACTTTTGTGCGTTCGTGGAACTTCTCCCAGATTTATTATGCAAAAACGCCTGAAAATTTCTACAACCAATAGAATGCCAGTTGTCGTGTTGACCAATAAGATTATTAATGCATCAATTTTGTGAGCGTTAGCATTAGCGTCCTGTATGGGCGGTTACTCTTTAACCAGGTTCCTCCACTCCCGACATGTATGGCTGTTTCTGCATATGTACAGGGAATTCATTGTGCTTGGCGATTAATTGACCGTCGTCTCACACTTGAAACCAAGTAGGAGAATATGAATCACATATGGAGGACGATACGAAAAGGAAAACTTATACCATTAATACAAACCGGACAAATGAGGTAACAAGACACAGGTGAGAGAACACAAGGGCAGGCAGGGAGCTGATTGGCTAATGAGTACACAAGGAAGGACTGACAGCAAACTAAACACAGGTGAAATCAATCAACTTCAAATGTCCAAAGTCCAAACAAAGGAACAGTCGGGAATGGAGAACCATCAATTATACAACAGGTAGTTCCAACGAAGGCTCACAAAGCAATCTGATTGGTTGAACCAGCATCTACCCTGGTTCAACCAGCACCATCACCACCTGCCCTGGGTCTAATCACATTTAATGAATCACTCCGCACCTGATGAGACCTATTAATAACAGCTGCCCGCCTGCATCACTCGTAGCCTCGTCCTACTAGAGGGAAATTCAACTCAACAAACAGCCAGCACCTCGTTCACAAATGGATTATATTGTTAATAAAAGTTACTTCATTTCTTTACAGTATTGTCATGTGGTAACAGCCGGTGTATTTTATACTTTGTGGTACAACAGTATCGATCTACAAGTTCACGACGCGTCGCCACTCGCCATCGAGACGAGTTGTCAGCTTGTCCATCAGTTATTGGGCAGTAATAATCTCTTCATAATGATGTTGAATTCCGACAACACATCAATCAACACAGCTGTTGATCAGACGGAGCCTCAGATCAGCTGCTTTGAATCAACAGGGACTATTTTATGTCTCGTCAAACTAATTCTTTTATTTACAGGGAAACAGGTCAAAACATTTATTTTTGATCGTGAATTATCCCACAATATGAATTCATGTTTGTGTTTTGTTGGTAACTGTTATATAATTGCAATATTACACTTGAGGGTGTGGTTTAACATGATTATTGCCACTTCAGTGATGCTTGCGGAACTCGACAACGTCTCGTTCCTGAAGTATCGGGATTTGGCCCTAGAAATCTGTATAGTGGGCTGAAACTCTGGTCTAGGAACATAGTACATAATATTACATATTAGCCTCTTTAGGTTTCTTTCAGTGGACACAAAGCTGCCTTGTGACCTGGTTGATGACAATAAAAACAGATAAAAGCCCCAGTGCCATAGTTCGACCTTGTCCCGCCCCCGGTATCACGCTTGGGTTGAACCTCCCCACCCTTGAACCCCTCTGGTTTAACCTGCCCCACAGTCACCTTGTAGGGTCGAGCTGACTCTCGAGGTGGCTCCCGGTGTGCGGCAAGATACCTCTGCCAGTTCTGCTGCTTCCTCCCCCGTCTGGGGTTGATGCTCTTTCACCCACATTCGTACATCTGGGCGGAGAACGCGGAAGTATTGTTGTTAAGTAGGAGGTTCAGAATGGAAAGTTTACCATCGTCATGGGCATTGGATCAGAATTCGGAAATGAAGCCATGAACATCAGCTCTATGGACAGTTTATTTCTCCAACTTAAATGGAGTTGCATTCATGAGTATGTGAGCATATACGGCAAAACACACATGGGTCTCTGAATCTGAAAGAAACAAATATACAATGAATCAAATTGGTCTCACATCGTAGAAATAAGGATAAGTTTCCAGTTAAATTAGAACAAAGAGTAAGGAACTGCCGCCCCATGTGAATGTGAAACCTTTGAGCCTGAGGGAGTGCAGTCTTTAAATAAGGAGCTACCAGGTGAACTTCATCAGGTAAATGAGGTGACAACAGGTGAACCAATAATCTATTAGTGAGGAGGAAAGGAAAAGGAAGTGAAGTAGTTGAGGAAAGTAAGTGAAAAAAAAGAAGAAAAGAAAATAGGGATCTTTACTACAGCCGCCCCCGAATTTCTAGTGAGAAATACGATCAAAGATCAAACCATAATTAAAAAGGGGTCTACAGGTAGGGCAGGAGGTGGGATCAGATGAGCTACAGGCCTGACAGAAGACCTGTCTTTGACTACCACCACAGCTGTCCTGATGCGGCTGTAATGTAATCCAATGTCCACACAAAGGGTATAATCCAATAGACTTTCATTGTAACTTCGGGCAGGTACAAACAACAACAGGTGTAGCATACAAGTCACAACATACGACTGACGTAAAAGGCTAGAGGGGACCTGCTTTCCAGCAGTGTTGTACAACACATATATATATAGCATATATGACATCTCCCTTTTTCAACTTTTGTTCTTTTCTTTTCTTGTAAACAAACAAAATTATACAGCAGTTGTACTTGGGACTTTTTTTTTACAATGTAACAATGTGTAACAATCAGCAAAACATTTCACAAACTGAACAATAGATTCAAGAGTTCCTTTCTTCTCTCTCTCTTAAAGTCTCTCATACTCACAGAGTCCATCCGTCCAGGGGTTTGACCAATCTGACAGACCGTGTGAACAGCTGTCCATCCCTTGTAGGCGGTGGACGGGCATCGGGTGTCGGTGAGGCAACGTCAGGGTCCGGCTGCTGTGCAGCAGCTTCCGGTTGCTGTCCATCTGCTGCCAGGACTGGACTTTCTGGTTGATTTCAGATGACATGCAAGGCCACCACACTGATGTGTTAGCCCGCTCTCTGCATTTTGTCAGACCCTGATGTCCATCATGGATCCGATCTAGAATATTTGCTCTCAAAGGGCTTGGGATTATCATGCGACATCCCCTTGTGACAATTCCATTATACTCAGACAATTCACTCCGTATTGGGAAGTAGTCTCTGATGGCTACTGGAACATCGGCCACGTAGTCTGGCCATCCTGACTTGACATATTTCAGCACCATCTGCAGGTTGCTGTCAGCTGCTGTAGCTGCTTTCATGTTCTCCAGCCTTTGTGGTGTAGCTGGTATGTTATTAACAACGGCTGCAATGTAACACGCCGTATCTGAGTGGGTGTCAGTCACCTCTGCCATGCACTGTCGTGGACTACGTGACAGGGTGTCCGCTACAGTCAACGTCTTGCCTGGTGCATATTCAGCAGTTGGTTTGAATCTCATTAACAATCTCTGGCACCTTATTGGAACATTGTCCAGGTCCTTTTTGTTCATTAGTGGCGCTAAGGGCTTGTGATCAGTGACTAAAGCTAGCCTAAAGTTCTCAAAGCCCACAAGGTACTTCTCAAACCTTCCACATGCCCAGACGCTTGCCAGGCACTGGTTTCCAGTCTCCGCCGTGTTGCTGCAGCAGCACACCGCCGATGCCATAACGGCAGACACAGCAGTAGGTCGATTCACGTCGTAGAATTTTAGAACTGGAGCAATAGACCGGATGTCTTTGATGCGCTGGAACGCCTCCTGCTGTGCGTAGTCCCACGTCCATGCAGTCTTAGATCAGTTCATACAGCGGCTGGCCCACTGTTGACAGGTTTGGGATATATTTTCCCAGGTATGTGAACATGCCTCGGACTCGTCTCAGCTCCTGCACGTTCTGTGGTGTTGGTAGCTCTCTGATCGCTTTGACTTTATCAGGATCGGGTTTCACACCTGTTTTGTCGATCACCTGGCCAAGGAAGTGAAGTTGGTTCTGTCTGAACACACACTTGTCTTTGTTTAACTTTAAGCCAGCAGACTCTACTCAATCCAGCACCTTGCTTAGGTACTGGTCGTGCTTTTCTGCAGTGTTTCCATACACGAGGATGTCATCCATGTAGACAGCTACTCCATCAAGGCCATGTAGAGTCTCAGCCATTTTCCGTTGAAAGATTTCTGGAGCACTTGTAATGCCGAATGGGAGCCGCTTCAATGAGTATCTCCCAAAGGGTGTTATGAAGGTGGTTAACTTGCTGCTTTCGGTGTGTAGAGGTTCCGCTCTTGGAACAGCTGTTGTCTTCAAATAGAAGTACTTTGGTTTTGGATGTCTTCTCAGTTTGACCGGCTATAGTAATCCCGGTCCAAATGGTCGCTGCTAACAGGATAATAATAATAATAATAATAATAAACTTTATCTGTATATTCTGTTTCTATAGTTTTGGCAGTTTTCGTCCCTGCTCTTGGAAGATGGCGCATGCTCTGCTGCGACAGCACTGACTGTACCCTGTCTTAGTGTCTTATGTGACTGTTTTATGTGTTATTGTCACACCGTATGTGGGCTAAAATCAGACTGATCAGCCATGACAAGCTACAAGGTGATCGCCGTTTTTCTCACAATCCTATGGCTGATTTGCGAT
>CAAKHC010019312.1:34180-48089 GCA_901007825.1 Macroramphosus scolopax | reverse complement strand
CGAGCAAAGCCCCCCCCCCCCCCTCCCCTCTGTTCCTCTGTCTCTTCCTCCTTTAGTCTTCCTCGGGGGAGTGCACAATGGGCCGTATATTTGTGTTGCTGCGTGCCCACTTTCTGCTGCGCTCCCCTGCCGAGCGAGGCTACGCAGCGCGGCGTGAAAGGCCATGCTGGAATGCTTTAATGCACTGTGGAAACTGTGACTGCTTTTGATTTAAATGGTTTCAGATGTGCCTCTTGGACGTGCACAGTAAGAAACAGCTGGTTGCTGCGGCTATTGATACGCACAACAAGAGCAGTGTGACTGGTGCCGGATTCAGGCGGGATCACGGCTCGTATCCTTATGAATCACGTTTTGTTATGCAGATCCGTGTTTCGGTAGCATATCCTGATACTGATTTGCCCGAGTCCTTTTCCTTAAAGCATGTCGAAAGACCAACAACCAGAACAGATTTCTTTTTATTAAACTGTCACATTACTATATGGAATTTACAGTCGTCAACAATGAGCCTCGGCCTATCTGGTACATCAAGGTGCTGCTTTGAAAAGATCTTCAGCGTAACAGCTCAACAAAAATAACACGATGACAACTCTGAAATGCACATTTGTGTGGTTCTGTATAAACGCACGTAAAAGGCACCGGATTTAAATCTACTTGTGCAAATATAACAGGAAAGAAATCAGAGGATTTATCGTTGAGTCGGTTCGGAGCTCCGGACACGTTCCATTTCGTTCCCCGTCCTTTGGCTTTGTGTTTGGGCCGCCTGGATGTGATCGCCCCGGCTCGGGATGTGTAAGTTATGGATTCGGGAGCAGGAAGTACAGAGGACGTCGCCCACCTGATCATCTTTGACGATCCTCCGTCACAAGCTGCTCGGCTTGATCTCCGTCCAGTTTCATCTCTTGACTGAGCAGCGATGAGGTTGAGCTCATTGAACATCTTCTGATGTGTGTTTCTATGCGGCTCGCTAAAGAAGAAATACTGAAAAATGAAGCTATATTTTTCCTCAGATGAAACACCGCTTGTGTTTCATCATTCACTTTAAAGTGGGATGAAGAAAACCGATTTGTTCCCGGCAGTGTGTGAACTCACTGCACCGAAAGTTCTGGAGACGTGACGATTCTTCTTATGATATATTCATTTATTTGATTTTTTTATACTAAATGTCCAAAACCTTGAGTGACGTCATCCTGAGAAAACATTTAATACTTAATATCTTGTTTCCGAAATCATTAACGAAAGTGAACCAAATATCTGTTACAGATTTCAGACTCAGACTCATTTCAAACTTCTTTTTTTTTGGGTCTGCTACACAAAAGTAATTTACTCCATGAAGAGGAACTATTGTTATGGTCCACACGCTGACAGAGTGTTTGTGTCGAGCACACACACACACACACACATATACCACCTCCCTTGCCTCTACCTGCAGACAGTGTGGAGCAGAGATAAGGCTGCATCAAATGCACGACGCAGTATTGATTTCCATGCCAACCAATCTCACCCAATCAAAAAAGGTCACGCTGTGTAGAAATCAAAAAGAGCCCTCTTTGTTTGGGAATTGCATACTGGGTAGCCTTCAGGCAGACAGATTCGGTGAGTGAGACAGTTTGAAGCGTAACGTTTTTCATCTGTGGCTAACCACCTCGTGCAGCAGGGAAAATTGGAAAACAATATTGATATCTAACCAATGTAATGGCTCAGATACCAGGTGTGAGAAAAGGCAATTTTTTTTCTGTCTGCTTTCCCTTCAGAAAAGCAGTCTGGACTCGCTCTCATGCACAACATTGGTGCAAGTATACCCATTACACACTGATGTTGGTGTGAATCTAATTTGGACAGCCCCATGCCATGCCTCCCAAACCCAATCTGCAGCCTTTGTCCATCTCTGCGGCTCACTGAGACATGATAAACAAGGCAACAATTCAAATCTATGGGTCTGGTGGGCGGATTTCACAGCCTTCCTATGGCTCGGTGTGATGACGGTCAAGATGGGGGCTTTGGAAGGCCTTTTTGATGTGTTTGTGTTGTTCCGTGCTGGGTCCGGGGTCACTCCTACATGCATTAATGAGCTGATGTGGCGTTTGATGTTGGCCTTCAAATCTCCTTTGGTGCTCCGGCCCCGGTGTCCACCCCTCTATCATCTCGCTCGCTCGCGCACAAACACGCTCTTTACACACACACAGTCAACACCGCACACGCGGGCAGATACCCACTCATTTACATCAAAAGTGGAAGACATGCTGCTTTGCTCTCATGCGGCGCTCCGCTGATGAGATGAGGAAGAATGTGCATCGATGTTTGTGTATTTCTGTCCGTATGAAAGAAGGATAGACAGAGAGAGATGGAGGAGGTGTGTTTGTATTATGTACGTGTTTATTTAAGTTAACAGGATGAAGAACCTTGAATGAGAAGCCATAAAAACTTCTCCCGACAAAAAGATATTTTTTTCCTATATTCTTGTCATGATCAATTGTATTTTGCAGTATGTTTTTCCCACTCATTCGCCAACCCCCCCCCCCCCCAACCCCCCTTTCTGCACAGGCCAGGCAGCAGGCAGCGGCCTTCCAAATGCACAATTGCTTTCCTCTGTGCGCTCTCCTGTTTCCCTGTATGCTAATTTCCTGTGATGATCAGAGGGACGCGGGGATAAAAGTGCTGCGCTCTAAGCACTTTGTAGTTTTTATGTTGTTGCCATAGTAACATGAAAACTGCAGGCCGAATCAATGTGGCATCTCTCATTTGCATGGAGAAACAGAAACGTTAAACAGAAACAGAAACAGAAAGCGTCCCTCATTGCGGATCATCACCCTTTCTACGGTACAAGCTAGAACAACCCGTAGTTATTCACGGCAAACACTTCCTCTACAACCGCACGGCCAATCATTGAAGTCCACTTAATGACGACTGAAATCCTCCCTCCATCTGAGAGCTGGTAGCTGCTCTCTGCTACACCCCCATGTAGCCTCCGTTCTGCACCGTTAGCTTGATATGCACCGTGCATGCTGCCGTCTCCACTTTGAAGTCGTTCACAGGGCTTTGGAGCTATGATTATCCTGCTCCGCGCAAACCATCTACTCCCGCTCTGATATGTGTGCTGCCGACTGCAGGATCCACTGGGCTGCAGCCTCGGCTCCGTCCAAACTACCCCAACCGATGACAGCCCTCGTTGCATCCTGATTGAGCTCGTGAATGCTTCATTAGTTGTTAATTAGCTCGACTGCAGCGTGCGCCGCTCGCTTTATCTCGTCATTTATCAGGTTCCCAGACCGGGCAGCTGTTAATGAATGGTGTAATTTATTCAGCCCAATCTGTTTGTCCTCAGAGCTGTGTGCCGTGTAAGCACGAGCATGTGCGTGGAACGATTAGGAAACATCTTACTGCGCTATCAGAGCAGCGCAGTCAAAAGTGTCTGCGAAGGAAGCGCAGACCTGCTCACTTTCTGGGAGTATTAACACCGACCCTCCAGTCTAATTACCATTCATACCGACAGATTGGAGGTGGCACAGAATACACACCTTCTGTCAGCAGTCTCCTCCCACTCGTCTACTGGGGACGCTAGTTACACTAAACAGTTCCACGGCACCTGCGTCAGCTTTGGAATTCATCATTCAACAGTGGAGGTTAGTGACAAAAGGAGGTTGATGTCAGATTAGTGTTGGAGGAGCTCCCACCCAGGAGGAGAGAGGGAGGGAGGCGACAGGTACGACGGGAGGGGATAACATCGGGAGGTTCTGTGTGTGGCAGAACTACTGGTTTGTGTTTTCTGTTGGTTCTGGCAGCTGATGTAAACCAAGAGGAAAGAAAGTAATTTAAATAAGACTTTTAGGGCTGCACAGTAATTACCTCCCAACAACCCACTGATCCCACTTAGCACCGGGCTCCATGTTTATAGAGCTCAGTAATGCACGGCGGCCGTGAGTCACCTCACAGAGGCCGTTCGTCATCCAACTGTTTAAGACGTTTCCACGATGTCGAGAAGGACACTTCTCGCCGCAGTCACAGAATTTCAGCAATCAGCGAGGAATCTCCGGGAATTCTGCAGAACGAGTCTGGAATCTGAAAAGGGTTCGGGAATGGAATCCAGAGATGAAAGCCAGATCCCTTCTCACTTCACACGAGGGGCCAAATTACAGACGACGCTGTCATTGTTTTCCACGGCCAAACAGATTAGCCGTAAATGAGGCCCTGGCCGGATGACAGAGTCCACTCATCAGGCAGCCGTCCACGTGGTGGGCCGGTGTGATATCTCTCAGGCTGCAGCCAAGTAAACACAAAGTAAACACTGACATCATCCGTGCGAAACAATTAAGTGTGACATCAGCGGGAAACATTCGAGATCAGCGTCTAGTTTTCAGGCTTGGAAGCTGTTTGGGATTTAAATGACACAAAATAACAAATTCATCGTTAAGACTTTTGATGGGAAGATGATCTCAGCTACAGAATATGTGGGTGATCAAACCTTAATACAACATTTAAAGAGGCGTTCCCGGGTCTCATCCCGTTGGAGGTCATGTCCTCATATATGAGGTTATATTGCTCCACACAGAACAACATAGTAAACACACAAACAACAAAGTGACCCCAGGACATCTCCATCTTTTATACGATGCAGTGACGTCAACCCTCCACCAGGACACGCCTCCTCAGTCAGAGGGGCCAAACATGCTGCGACGTGGCTGTTTGAGAAAAAAAAGCAGCTAAACCAGCTGGAAAACAAACAATTATCAGCTTAATTTGAATTCCGCTGGATTCTCCGCTGATCCTTTCTACTCAAATGAAGCAGGAGCCCAAGGACACAGAGGTGTGGCCAGGAATCACTTCTCTTTACATCACATGTGTCCGATTCGGGGAGATTCACACGTGCATTCATGGATGTCAGCTAACAGGTCAGATTCAGTTGTTTTCCAAACAAAAATGTAATAAATCAGATGTATCTTTGTATTAGTTATACACAAGGAGACAGTTTGGCGCAGGCGTCCACATTCAGGGGAAAGGGAAGTAACACAAGCACACACACACTCTCCCCACGTTCTCCTCAGTTACGGCATAATTGACGCTGCACCCCTCGACATTAACCAGGTGTTGCCTTCATGCCGTTCACATACCTGTCTGCGCTCAGCCACCTGACTGTGGAGAACAAAAGCCCTGATTAATTTAGGCCGTAGCTTCCCCCTTTCAAACCAGTCCGGTGCTCCCTTTGATCCCTTTGAACTGCATTTGATCTTCTGTGAAGCTGTTAACAACACCACTGAATTAGACCGTTGGCCCCAGACGAAGTGCGTCCTAATTACCGTCCCCCCTACTTAACAAAAGGCCCCGGGGCCTCCGAAAGACGGAGACACACACACACACCTTCACATTCATAACCTGAGAGGCAGCAGGAAACATGCAGGAGCAGAAAGAGTGTGGTCAACATGAGACACACATCTGATGTTGTCAGTAAGAAACAATAGATACAAGTGCTGCTGTGGACGGACTCCAGTTGATGTAAACAGTCTTGTGTTGTTTCATTCCTCCCGGCCGCTGTCGAAAAACGTTTTTTTCCGAGCTTTTACTTCTGTGTGATTGACAACAATTAATGCATAAATGATGTATCGTCATAGATACGCTGCTGCCTGCTGCGGTGGGTTTTATGTTGTTCAAGCAATTATATCATTCAAAGACGGTTTCTGCCATTGATGAGATAATCTATAATTCATATGAATGCATGTGTAGCGCATCAAACTACCGCGCCATTGAAATGTAAATTCCCTCAGGGCCGTCCGTAATGACGGCACTTGGGAATTTCCATATTGGAAATCCTGCAATTTCACCCGGAGGTCTAATTGTGTTTCTTTAAAGGTCGAAGCAGCAGAAAGATGATGTGTGTTTTTTAGAGCCGAACTACAAACTAACTACATGTCGATAATTGTGGACTGGATTTAGATTCTACACACATATGCATTCATATTAGAACGTTAATATATGACCCTCTTTGAAAGGATACCAGTTTCTTAGTGTAAATATGTATTGATCCAGCTGCAGCTGTGATCTCCTTGTTAAAATCTGAATCCTGCTCACAGGTCGCGGAGCTGCTCTGACGGCCTTCTCTATCTAATCTGATTTTCTTCTTTAAACAGGTCCTTTGATGACTCTGCAGAGTACAGTGAGCCCTGCAGATTCCCACAAACATCATGAGGGCACTTTAAAAGGGAGACACAGTCGAGCCCTCATTGTGTGTTCAACAGACACCCCCATGTGTCGGCATTCCTCTGACAACCTGAAGATACAGAGAAGAGCTGAAAGTTAAACCTCAATAGACCTGCTGAAGAACAGGTTTATACCAAATATATGTAGATGCTGTGTATGTTCAGGTTCAATAACGCAGCCCTCATGCATGTGAATGCAGCCGGTCTGATTGTGTCGACATCGTCGGCAGGTTCGCCTGCATTGCAACTAACACCAGCTGAAACTGACCTGACGTGCATCGACCAACCTCACACACGCTAGAAAACTCTCGTGATGGATTCCTTTGTAAGATTTCTAAAATGTGCCATAATTAAAGTCACAAAAGATATATTAAATCCGGAATCTGTTTCTGAAATTGGAGAGCCGGGTTCACATCAGGCTGAATATCTGTCTAACTGCAGCCATTAGAGCCACTGGGACTGCAGGACAGCATGAGAGGAACCCAGTTGGATACAGGAGATGTGATGTGATGTGCTGCCTTTGAGCAGAACGCCAGAGCACCAAACAAGAAGACTGGGCTGCTAAAACAATGAAGAGCAGACAAACTCATGGTCAGTCGTGCTGCTGTGCATGTCAGTCAGATACCAGTGACCAGGAGTGTACCGATCAATATGTTTGTGTTAACAGCGGATCACAGGAGTGTGTGTGATGTGAGAGGTGTCTCTCTTCATGACTGTGTGTTTCCTTGGTTTCTACAACTGTGAGATGTTTTGTTTTAGTTCACTCTTCTAAGGATACTTTTCTTTTGTTTGGTGTAGAACAAAAGATCTGCCCACTACGTGCCCTGAATCAATAGATAAATACACAACTTTGCCATGCTGGTGATGTTGGTTCTCCCTCCTCGTGGGTTTGATAAGAACACCAGTGAAACAAATCCATTAAAGTGAATCAGGTTTGCACGAAACTGCAAGAAAATCAAGCAGAACCCATAAAGAAAAACACACATAGAAACAGTTTTGTGTGTTAAACCCAAAACTTTATAATCAACTCCTGCAGCCTGAGCACGAGCAGGAAGGAAACCACAAGTGGATCCTGGAGTTACCCTGAGGACCGACTCTGAATGGGCTTCAGCGGTCGCTCTGAAACACATTTTATTTAAGTGGATTATTATTTTCCTTTCTCCTACTTGAAAAGCTTCACTGTGTTTTTGTTTTGGGCAGAATCATTTGAAGTTGCAGTGGTGTTTTCCTTTTTCTTTTTTTTCTTGGCAGTGCTGGTAATTTTCCTCTTGTGGTACGGAGAGTACACAGAGTACACAGCTGTACAGGTATGTGGAGCAGAGTTACCGCCGCATGGATTGTTCTCGTCCATTGTGCTCGTGTTTTATGTTGCCGGAGCCAAATATGCCTGCGAGCTCTTTGTGTAGGTAGTGAGAAGTGCTCTGCACCGGCATGTGCATATCATAGATATATGAACAATGAGCACGTGCACACGGACACACACACAGACACACAAAGGCAGCACGTTGGAATGCAGAACGTGAAGCTTTATGAAAGACTTTGATTCCATCAAGGTTTTTAGGTTCAGAGCCAAGAGTGGATGTTAATTGAGGCTGCTGACGGAAGGAGAGGCTGCACTCCCACAAGGAAAATAAACTGATTCACATACGTTATATGATTTTTACACACTAACTTCAGACCTTTCATTAGAACGGACGTGACCAGGCAACATCTGCAGCCGAGCTAAGACATCAACTTTAATGCTGTCGTGTTAAAAACTGAAAAATATCGATCGACCGTCTCCAATTAAACTAAAAGCTCCATTTTCGGTTCGTGGAGGGAAACCAGAGCACGCAGCAGAGAACATGCACACTCCACATAGTTTCAAACCCAGATTATTCTCTCTCTGAGGTGACACTGCTAACCACTGCACATTTTTGTGGGCACAAATTTATTTATTGTTCACTTTTAATGAGTGCGCGGAAAAATGAAATTCAAAAGAAAAGTGTCAGAACGGAGGTTTATCTTTTAGTCACCTACCTTTGGGATAATAAGTGAATCCCCACTTGTCCCGCATATGTGAGGAATATGTTTGTCTCTTGATTAAACTGCCTCGTCTACGTGCCCTTGAGGAGCTTTCGGCACATTTGCTTTCAAGTCATCATCATCATCCGCAGGTGACATCATCGCTACTCTCGCGTACCGTTTTAATTCACAGCCACAAAAGATAAGAGGAACACGCAAGCGTACCAGCCTGCGAGAAGGAAGAGTGTCGAAGAAAGAGCGACGCAAATGCAAAATAAACAGATTTCAAAGCGGTTTTATATCAAGACATCAAACGTCCCATGCGATGAAACAACATGCTGCAGCTCGCTTTAATTGACACTTTGACAACCGCAAACTTATGATAAGAAGAGAGGAGACAGGGCAAGCAGGATGGAAGGAGGGAGGGAGGGAGAGAGGGAGAGAGAGAGGGGCGAAGGAATGAAAGAAAGATCAGCCTAAACTAACAACAATAATGGAATGATAGAAGGGCTTAATTTCGCCTGACAGACGGCGCTTTCATCAGATTGTGTGCCTTGAACTGCACCTTGATTAATTATTAAATAAGGCGGCCTGCTCTTCAGCTCTGGCCCTCATTTGATGCTCCCACAAATGTGTTGCCGCTGACAGATAGAGGTCCACTACTAGCCCCTGTTTACACAGACCAAAATAGAGCAGCAGCCAAGTCCCAGTACTGTGTCATACTGCATGACTGTAGCTTTGATGGTATTACAGCCGCCTTAGGGAGGAACTCACTCTCCTATTTCACCCTCACACACGGATATTCTTCATCGCCACTCCGCTCACCGTGTTGATGTATTTGTTTCTACACATAGGGGAAGATTTGGAATGAGTAAACTGATTTCCTCCAGCTGTGAGGAAACATTTCACAAGGTATTAAAGTATGTTTCAATAGTAACACTGCAAAAACACTGTGGGGTCTTTTTTCTGAATATAAACGTCCTCAATGTTTGACTGGAGCTCGTTACTGCTTGTTAATGATGGAAAGTTAATTTACACAACTGCTTACAGTTCTGAGGTACTTTTCATTGTATGTAGCCATTTTACGGGTCTTTATACTTGTTATAGTATTATCGACTATACTACTTTAAACTTCAGCTCCAAGACATGATAAAAGGAAGGAATTTTTATTTATTATTTCAACATTGTTTGAATTTTTGCTTTCTTTAAATATACATATACACATCTGTACACATGTATGCCCATAAGATTAAAAAAATCTAAATGTGTTTGCTAAACGTACTAACTCAAGCGATGTAGCATAGCAACGAGCTAAATGTGGGGTTTTCCTTTGGAGTATTAGTGTAATGTGTTGATAATACTTCCTCCCAGTGATGATGTCACAGCAGTGAACACCTCGTGGTTATAAGTGATGTTTACAATGTTGCTAAAGTAGGTTAAAATAAAGTCCTCCCGTCACTGTACTGCAATGCAGACGTGTGGTGTCGTCGATTTCAGCCTTTAAGTTCAAAATGAAATAATTAAACGCACATGTCCCGCTTGATTCAAACATCAGCAGAGGACAAGTCACATGCTGTGAGTGGATGCACATGTCTGTCTGGGGTTAAATGTTGGCACAGGAACTGAACCGTGTGCATTGATATGGAGGGCGGAGGAAGATTTAAGAACGTCCGACATCAAATGCACTTTGACGTGTTAATAAATGATCCCTGAATCAACCAGACAAAACAATCACCACACGCATCAGTCAACAAATCAAACCTCGTCGTTTGCTTTGAAATGGTTACAGCTACTTTTACACACTGAAATCATGCTTGTTGGCCTCCACCCGACGTGAGATTAAAGACATACTGGGGAAATCGGTGTCTACCTTTCCTTCCTCCCTCCCAGTTGCTTTGAGCTGGGAGCCCTCTGTGTGCGGCCTGCAGCCTTTCAGATCCTCTTGTTTGGTTTGGGCATATCTGGCATAGCTGTGGTCTTGTAAATGCTTCCCCAGCTCAGCTCAGCGCATCTGGAGAACCTCGTGCACACCTCGCTGGTTGTATCAGACAGCCTCTTCCATGTACATATTGACGGCAGATGAAATATAGATTTTGCAATAATGAATATAAAACACAATAT
The DNA here is from genome assembly GCA_901007825.1 of Macroramphosus scolopax. Lineage (NCBI taxonomy): Eukaryota > Metazoa > Chordata > Actinopteri > Syngnathiformes > Centriscidae > Macroramphosus > Macroramphosus scolopax. The sequence goes on along the minus strand of CAAKHC010019312.1, from coordinate 37,776 downwards.
ACACACTCAGAATGCATCTTCCCACACACACAAACATCGTTGCTTGAACTAGCCCACAGATGCTACGCTCGCCCTCCTACAAACTGTTCAACACACTCAGCTTATTTCAGACCTTTGAGGACATAAACTCACACTTCTACCTGTCGAGAAAGAAGAAAACAGACGCAAAGAAGTCGGGAAGTTCGTCAGTGTTCGGCGAAGCCTTTGATTCAGCCTTAACTTTGACAAGTCTAATTTATGGCTGCTTCTCCCAACAATAGCTCATTGTGCTCATCGCGCACTGGAGATGATCTAATCACTGCTGTCCTCAGAAGTCTGAGTGAGGAGATGAAGAGGAAACATTGTCATCCATCACTTTTGATGTGAAAACACATGACGGCTTCGCCTTATCTGATTTCTCCTCCAAATTAGTAAGACCAAATGAAATGAAACAGATCAAACGAGAGTCATTTAATTGCATTACACACCCACACTCCCCTCCGCAATGAACCGTCCTCTTCGTCTGCGGCGACGGACATTGTGATGAACGGATGGGGAACAATGTTCCTGCAGACGACGGTTTGTTGAATAGTTCACGAGGGTTTTATCAGTTCTCGGCTTCACACAGCTGCAGGAACTCATCAAATGAGTGCTGGATTGACTCCGTCTATGCTGGGCCACGACAAGCAGTTTACAACACATTCAAAGTCTCTTCTCCGGAGCCTCTAGAGGAGCTCGGGATCCAACCAGCATCCCTCTGATAACCTGCGTCACAAACACACTCGAATGTGTTTCCCTCACCGATTTGTCGCACTTCAAATTAACCTGGTTACCAATCAATGCTGGCTTATCTTCAATATTCCTGCACAGCTCCCTCCGCTCTGGTGAGGGTTCAGATGTCAGCCGCACACTCAAAGACAAAGCCGCGCACAGATACTGACTCATGACATCCTCTATCTGCGGCACCAAAAAAACAAGGCAGATTCCGAAATGCCACCTTGTGACTTTTCGGAGGAGCTAATCTATTCTATTTAATGTGGTTCAGAGGGGCCCCGGCTCCACACTGAAGACACAAGGCGGGATTAGTCCTCATATAGCGGTGGCAAGATGAAAGGAGATAAACCACTTAGCCTGGTTCTTGGATGACTTTATATATTTATTTCCCTCAAGTCTCTTCCAAACGTTTGAAAAAGGATTTAGCAGCCACGACACTTAAGTCTCTGGAAGTTAATCTTTTTTTCCTCTTTCAAATAAGTTGCGTTTTTTTTTTTTTTTGCGCACTGTTGAGTTTTATGAACTTTCAACAGCACTTCAGGGAGGGTCGGGAGACAGGATCCCTACGCCGACTACGTCCTTTGTAACAAGACATCATTGCCTTAAAACTGTCATGCGGGTAGTTTTTAACGTCTTTCAATCGAAGACGCAGTTTTGTCATTTGAACGTGATTAACAGGTCGCTGACTGTGTTATTTTCTCCTAAGTCACACCTCCAAACACATCGACTGACCCTCCCGATGTGGATGCAGATTCTCTGACCTCAGAATCCCTTCATGTCTGGCCGAGAGTCTGACCCATCTGCTCTTCCGTATCTTCCCACTCTTCTATTGACTCTGCAGACCCTGTGCGGCGAGCCAAGCCCGCCGAGGGGTGCCGACCCCGGGCTTTGGCCCCTGCACTTCAAAGGCTCCTTATGGAGGATGTTAATATTTGCTCAGGTGCATCTCCTGGGTCTCCCTCACTGAGCAGAGGCTGCTCCGAGCATATAAATATATCAGAGGCCAAAGGGACGTCTGGTCACGCTGTCCTTATGTGTGTGAGAACAGGGGAAGGGAGTGGATGACAGTGTGTGCTGTCGCTAACACACACACACACACACACACACACACAGACGCCACCCTATATAGCCTGAATTTGAACCTCATCGTCTCCCTCTTTCCTTTATTCTTCGTGGCCTTGTGACCTCTCCTGCCCTTCAGTCAGGGGGGACATGGACAGGACAGCTGGGGACAACAGGAGCCCTGTCCCCACAAACCCCCCCCCTGCCTCCTGATCCCTCCATCCCATGACCCCTGCACCGCCTTTGAACTTCTGCCGCCCAATATCGAGGCAAGAGATCCCTCCTGGGACGCGGGGTGTTTACCCAACAATGTTACAAATAAGAACACGGAGGCGAGATTTGATATAACTTTCCACGAGCCTTTTTTCCTGGCGGAAGATATCCATCTCACATCTGCACCGATTCCATCTCGATGATTACGGAGGCTTACAGAAAGCCTGGGCTCCGTATCCCGACACTGCTTTTCTTTGGATGTCAGGTTGACTTGACTCGCGGCTCACGGCTTGTTTACTGTGAGCTCTGCAAATAATATCTAACCCCTAGCAGCCTCTGTCGTCAGCCAACGCAGATAGACAGACCCGGAATCTAGAAACTCCGGTGTCACATCAAAGAAGTTGGAAGCCAGTCAGCCCCGCATCTGTGGAACAATGTGACTGCGATACTGATGTGTTTCATAACCGGCTCACTGACAGTACACAGACGGTTGGAGACCTGCAGAGCTGCTGCTGCTGCTGCTGCTGCTGCTGCTGCTGCTGCTGCTGCTGGAGCACGTAAACAGGCCCCAGTTTAAAACACAGTACATGTCTGGAGTTTAGGATCCCAGGCAGCCGTGGAGTCTCGGTGCATGATGTCAGCTGCAGCTTCCTGAGCATCCAGTGTGTCTTCTGTTGGTAGACAGAAATAAACCATATTTAGTGTAGGAATAAGATCATGTTAAGTAATATAAAGACATGGCAAAACTGGATGAAGGGATAAAAAATAAATTTCACATAAGGACGATTGTCTGAAAATATATAAGTATCTAAAAAGCAGGAAAGTTGAGTTAGATTGTATCGTTTCGCTCAAACAAGGTCACCAAACACAGTATCAACAACAGGAAACTGCAGTTCGCATCAAGGTTATGCACATCTTTTTTTGTTGCCAGGAGCAGAACATCCATTAACGCCGTGACTGTCGGTTCATCATCGATGTCGGGAAGAAAAGCCGATCACAATGACTTTGTCTATCTGTCCAAACTCGGCGCCGGTCCAAGGACGTGGGCAGGAGGAAATGTCATTCTTTGATGGTATTTTTCCCGTATTGCCTGTGAATGACGATAACATTCCCGACAGGAGTTTTAAATTATATAATATTGATCATCTGTTCTTATCAGCCGGGACCAGAGTCGAACCTTCCTGCTCGTATTGTCCTGCATGCTTGTTGTCATCATCCAAGTAGGAAATGTTTAGAGTAAATTATATATTTCCAACATGGATTTATTGGTATCCACCTTCCCTTTATAATACATATGACATTCATTATTTTACAGGTCTACTCACACTGTACATGAACATATTGGATGGTAAAGAGCCTGTGCACATTCTCATAATTTCATTTGTAGCATCACCAGGTGTGGCCATGTCGACTGGTTTGTATAATCTGAAGGATTATGATTTATTAGTGATTAATTAGTATCTATTAGATGAAATGGCGACACGGTGCTCGCGCGTCGTAATTAGCACAAACTATAACGTTGAAGTCCTAATCAAATATTCTCTTTAGCATACTGAGCGGGGGTGTGG
>CAAKHC010019312.1:8228-24358 GCA_901007825.1 Macroramphosus scolopax | reverse complement strand
GGGGGTGGCGGGGGGGGGGGGGGGGGGGGGGGGGGGGGGGGGGGTCCTTGCAGCTCACTCTGTGGGCCGTACTGCCAGTCCGATCCTGGTCATCAGGACAAGACGATCTGCAGGGGCAGGGAACATGTAATAGACATCATGTTCACATTTTAAATCAAGGAGACTTCATGAACCTTTACCGTTTAACCAGCACGAGCCATTTGCTGAAATTCATCACCACTTGAGACCCAGGCTGGATCCTGCCAACATCAAACAAACCAGCGGGCCCATTACAAATGAGCCACGGCAGCTCTCAAGAAAAACAAAATTCTTTTTCTCTTTGTAGCTCTCGATACCAGTGAACATAAAAACGGTCAAATTGACAGTTCCTTCAGTTTCCACACAGACAGACGACGTTAGGATAATGATACCATCCATCAAGCAGAGATGGAACAAGCACCAGCCCCTATGCAAAGTGATACTGTTGTGCTGTAAGGCCCCCATAATGCACCTGCTTGTTTCCACAACAACAGGACAACTCGCCTCCGCGGGCCAGTGACTCTATTTACACGTTGACCCAACGGCTTCCTCCAGGAGACCGAACCATAAACAAACTGTGGCTGCTCATTCTAACCGTATCACACGAGTTCCAGGATTAAATGAACAGTTCTTCCATCAGAGCACTAACAGAGGGAGTCATCTGACAGATGTCATGAACAGGTGACAAAGGCTGCGGACATGGTAGGACCACATGAGACGGCCATCAGCAGCAGAAGTTGTATCACAGGTTTTCCATCTAAGAGTTCTTGGTCAGTGTGCACGATGCGCCCTGTTCAAGAGCCGCACACATACAGATTAAAAGCCTAAACATTAAAGGGGTTGACCACCTGTCTCGGTCCTCTCGCTCAGGCCTCAATGAGACCACAGGGAGATCCTCTTCCTCTAGCTCACCACCTGCTACCGCTAGAGTCTCTTTAATGTAGGGCGACTCCAAAAAGATCCAACAGCGGCAATTTGTAGGAGTGCCCAGTTTAGCACGGAGGCTACCTGCAAACCACACTGTGCTTTCACTTGCCCCAAACAGCAGCAATAATCACTGAGAGTTGCTTGTCTGCATTTTCTATGCATGCAGATGCATGACGTATGCAGAGCTTAAAACAACATAAAGGCTTCCTGATTCTTTATTCTAATACCTTTGCGAGACTGAAAAATAAACTTTGAAACATTGAAATAAAGTGCTGGCTGTGCGACTGCAGCCTGGAGACGTCTCCTCTGTGGTACAAGAAGACCAAACAATAATCCATTCAAAGATCAGGCCTGAGTGTAAGACTATATGAGATGTACTGTATATAAACTGGACACAACACAGAGCTCACAGGGAACAGAGGGTTTACAAATGGTAGGATGCCGAGTTGGACAGATCAGTTGAAGTGAGAGACGAAGCTCTGCAAGAAGATCTTTAAATTAAAGGAGATTAATCAGAATCATCGGATTCTTGCGATCACGCTGTGATGTTTCCTCTGCCGGAGGTGAGCACATGTGAACTCTGTCCGGCTCCTCATTCCCATGCTTGTTCTTTGGGTCTCTTGCTCTAAAATATAAGAAGATCAGGTTAAGTCATCAAAGACTTTTGGCTTCTGGGGCTTAAGTGTTGCTCTTTTTCATCTTAGGCCAGCACTCTTTTCAACCTCTATTACCCCAAGGTAACCTAAAACTGGCAGGTAATGGACCTTTGCCTTTCCTGTAAATACTGTACGTGCCTTTTTCAGTGGGAACCGATATGAAAGAGGATATAATGACACAACATGGCAGCTTCTTTTCGCACATTCTTCCAGCCTCTTACAACAAAGGCACCTGTCCCTTTTATCTGCAAAGACAATACAAATAGACTTCAAAAGCGTATCCGGCTGACACTTCGTTTTTCCTCCGACCAGAGTGTTTATCAGAGAGGCATATATCAGGCCGCTCGGAGGCATTGTGTTGCCCGCTTCCTCCAGCCCCTGGTTAATTGTTACGACATGTGTCCTTCGGAACCACAACTAGGGAGCTATTAGTATCAGCTTCCTGTTGATGACTAATTCACATGCCACTGTGGCGCACAACACTTTAGTTTCTCCTTGACTCAAACAACGTAAAGAACATTTTGCAAAAACTTTCAACTGAGAATAAACAGGCGTAGCTCAGTGGGTTGATCACATAGAACATTAAGCAGTTCAGATTTGAGTGCACAGTCACATGGAAATACTTTAGGTACCAAACAGGTAATCAGCTGCCCGAGATGCTCATGTGCTTCAAACTAAAACTAACTATTCAGTGTGTCCCTGAATGTCCCTCACCTACCAACATCTATGAAACTCCTCATTCTCATGACGACGTGTCCAAAACTCCGATCAGCCGGTGTAACACACGAAAGGATCCGGTTTAATAAGCACTGAATTCACTCGCTCAAAGTACGAAACATAACAGCATATAACACGGCGAAGCATTGACAGGCCATCTACATCCCCGTACCGGAGACTTTACACTTCAAACACAGGAAAAAAGACTTTTACCATTTAATCAGCATCACAGGATAAAGTGGATCTATCAGCCGTTTGGCAACATGAAGTGTGTCGCTTCATAGAGGAGAACTGACACTTAAATGTTGAATGTCATCTTTATATGTAGGTTATATGTGTATAGATTGCAGAACGGGCCAAGGACGAACACATCACGTCTTACTGAGATACATGAACGTGTATACAGTCAATTTTTCCATCACATACAACTTAGCTGTTATCTGTATGAATGGATGCAATTGTGTGAATTCATCTTCAGTCTGCTCTCCTGGTTTACAGCGTCCATCTGCACGCCAGCTATACTGTCTGTTGACCAGATGGAAAGAAAGGTCTGTGACTCTCTCTGTCTTCTCTTCTGTGAGAAAGAAACGTTCCATAAATATGAATTGAAGACAGACTGTCTCCATCCTAAACACCAGCATGTGTTGGCGTGCTGCACACACAGTATAGACTGCTTCGTGTAAACCTTGCGTCATGTTGGTATGCAGGGCACATATATTATCAGTCTGGGGATGCCACTCAACACGTTAGATTCAGTAACAGATAGTATCACTTATTGTTGACTGAGTGCAGCATCAACAGTACCCTCCTTCCCCCAATGTTTTAGACTCTCTGTGAATATTGAATGAGACATTCAGGAGAATACAAAAACGTTCAAATGCACCTTTAGGTGACGTTTTTTTCGGCTGTTATTTTTGGCAAAGTTCAAGGCAGATCCCGAAGAGTGACATTAATGTGGGGAAACAGACCAAACAATGAACTTTTCTCCATTGTTCATTATGGTGAAATAGTTGCTGTTATATCCGCGGCCTCCTGATAGTCTTGCAATAGCAGTGGATGTGCTTGTCACGGTCAAAGTTCAATTACGTTTGGATTTGGCTGCAAACATCGGTTGGAAAATCAGGTCAGTGTGCGTCCTATGGCTCCACTGCAGCTCTCCTCCAACATCTCCGTTAAAGGAGAAGCGTTTAGGGAGATCTTTTTCGCAGAAATGAAATGTAATAATCATAACTATGCTTTCATGAAAGAATCACTTTGTTTCCGTTTGCCTAGAATAAGTCCTTTATATCTACAAAGGGAGAAGGGTTGTGTTCCACAGAGTGCACCAACTACGGTGGCCCGGAACAGTCAAATCAGCACTCACGTTTCCAGTTTGATCCTGTTCACTTCAGTTTATCTTTGTTCGTACTCAGAGTTGGACTGACTGTCAAATCTCATCCCAGCAGCCTCGGATTCCATGTGCAGGTGGATTCATTGGAGAATGTGCTGCTTAGTTTGACTCTGCTTGATTCAGATTGTCTCCATTTGACTCGGCACAACGGGATTCGCAGGTAAAAGTGTGTCTTAATACTGATGATGCCCTTGTATTTAGTCGATGAAACAGAGAGACGATCTGTGGCTGTAACTGTTGCTCAGCTGGTTTTCCTTGCTGGACGCAAAAATGAAGCATGTATATGAAGATATCTGAACAAACAAACGTAACCTGCAACCACAGAGGTTCAGTTAGAAGCAACAAAGGTACAGAGAGGTGAGAACAGACGGTTTTAAAATGATCTTTCTCTTTGGTCTCCTGCACATGAGTTGACTCGCACAACACAAGCTACTCTGAGTGGGAGAAGGGGAGTCACCACCGGTTGATTGGTCAGGTGCACCTCGGTCTGACGGCTGCTGCAACCTGCAAGCAGCAGCGTCCACAAGGTGGATGATGCTGCTGAGACCCAGGATGAGGCTGACTACAGACTTGTTGTAATAAGGACCATTCAAGCACAGCGGCAGCAGTAGGAATGGGACAGGAGTGACATCCAACAGGTTTACTAGCTCATTAAACCATTAGATGTTCAACACATAGCTACAAATTACAACTCTGTATGTGTTTTTACATTAACTAATTGCATAGCTCAGCAGCCCCCGGCTCCTTGTTTGGACTGTTATTATGATTCAGCCTAAATTTTTCTCATAACTACTTAAGTGCCAGGTTCTCTAGACGTGCAGCGCTGCAGCTGGGACCGACGCCCGGTGGCAACGGGGTTATTGAGTGTGTATAAGGTTATATCTCAGCACATACACTGAAAATAACACTGATACGGCTCAGTGTTCGGTGTCCGACGTACCAAAGGACTTCCAGCAACGATGGCAGCAATATGGCTGTTTTGACCAATGGATGAAGAGAGGAATCTAGATGGAGGTGAACCTCTGCTCCTCTCATATGTCCTATTTTCTAACATTTCTGAAGATGTTTTTCCCGGTAATAATCAGTTTTGTGTTGTGATAATTCATGAACTTTCCTGCAGACAACCAGGCACTTGAAAAGGAACTTAGTCTGAGCAATTTATCTCCTTTAACTTGTTTTAATTCCAGAAGAAAAGGTAATTGTTCTATCGATACACATCATTTTCGTGATAGATAGATGGACTTTGCATCTGAACTGTATCCGCTTCACACTCTTAAACTGCATTAACGAGCTTCTTATTTCCCACTGAGCTCTTACAGTTGGCCGTACAGTTAGACAGACTTCTTTGTTTCCTTCAGCTGTATCACGGTTGATGGCCTCCTCAACTCCTCAGTGTGTGCTGCCAGTTGGCAGCCGACCCCGGCTGCTCTGTGTGTATCAGTAAATATTCCATACAGCTCTCTGGCCACATTGTTTCCGGACGGTGTCTGGCAGCCTCGCAGCACTAATCATAGGTATTTGGAAGTTCCATTGATCTCACTTTGTAACCGACAACAAATAACATGCACATTTATTGCTTGGTGAACATTTTGTATTTTTCCCTAATCCTTTCAAGTTTGTTCTCAGCAGCACTGTTTGTGCTATGATCTGTCTCTCCCTCCCTCTCTCCCTCCCTCCCTCCCTCCCTCCCTCATCCCTCTCTCTTTCTATCTAATCCCAGACGAAAGGGAGTTGGACATTTCCAAGAGTTAGATTTGTGAATAGCTTGAACCACATCTAAGGGAGAGGCAGAATTAGCAAGAAAACACCAACTCGGGGCAGAAGAAGAAAGACGGAGAGAAAAATACTGTATTGTCCAATATTTAGGCCCAAATTTAAATCCTCAAATGCAAGAAGTTATGAGGGAGAAAAGTACATTTTTCAAGAGGGGTTAGTCCAAAGTAAACCTTGGAGCCATTCACAGTTTCTATCCTCACTTAAAGTTTCATTTGATGTCTGATGCTCTGAGGAGTTCAAGGTAATTTGATCGCTGCAGGATCCATAAAGAGATTAATCACCGATGTGAACAATAACGACCGAGACATGAGGAAACGTTCATCCAACGCAGACAGAACACCAACAAAAAAAGTGACCCATTGTGACTATCACAGCAGTTTCAGACTAAAGTTTGCTTATGTGCCTGACGTGTCCTGCCCACTTCACCACGAGACGCCAGCTCGGCACCGTGGCCCGGTTACAGAGCCGCTAGCAAACAATACCAGGGCCCGGTGCCATCTCCAGCTGCTTCCTCTCCACAAAGGCCCCCGCTGAAGTGGATTGTACTTATTTATTCCTCTTTTATAAGGCTGACTTGAAAGACAGCGCTGTTTACGTGTGTTTATTATGACTTGGATTCACAATAGAACCCTTAAGTAAGACTCCCTCAAGAATCAAAGAGCTGGTGTGTTTGATCATCGACCCAAGTGGTCTTGAATGCTGAGATAAGCTGGTCAATCGGATTCATTAATCCTGCTGCCATTTAGGCATCATGTAGCATGAGCTTAGCTTTGCCACTATATCATGCAGGGCAGACAGATTGTTAGAAAAACAGTAACGGCACACAGAGTTCTCTGTACCTGAAAGATCCTGTCATTGTTACACTGAGTATCGCTGCACTTACTCTCCAACTTGGCCGTAACCCATGTGAAGCCCTGCGGGGGAATGGCAAAGCCTCACGTCTGCAGACGATTAGGGATAGAGATTAAGACCTGCCAGGAGAAACCGGGCCATGGTGGAGGTGTGGGTACTGGTGGAAATGGAATGAATAAAAGACAAGTTCAAACCAAATCAGGCCTGCTGGGCTTATCCACCATCAACTGCAGGGTGATAAAGAAGCAAGGAGTCATGTTGAGATGAAGCCAGAGCGGAACAAAGTTAAACTACCAAGTTTACATAGGTTTCCTCAAACAACACGTTTTCCTTCTTTCACGTCCATCTCATCAGTCAGTCAATGTGAAGGCTCCTGTGATTCTACAGCGCTGACGCTTTAAGCTCTTAACCAGCAGAGCGAGATATTCCTCTATAAACTCATGTCCATCTGAGAGTAAAGCATGAAATCCATCTATTGATGAGGAACCCTACTGACTGCACACTGCTTCAGTGAACCATTGCCATCTTTGTTTGTGATGTATAGTCACTTAAAAATAATCATTTTATTGTGTATTGTAGTGAAAACTACACCGTGTTATTGCCATCTGTTAAAACAGTATGAGGATGCAAGGTGAACTATCTCTCTAGATAATGTCTAAGTTACGCTATTTTGATTCACGACACATCACACAAGCTTGATGAGAAGGTCATAAACACTGCAGGTCAGTGGAACCATGTACTGTACTGTTTAGTCAAAGTTGGAACATGCACTGCGGCCTCCATATCACATGCTTTGGTTTAATGTGTCAAATCTGAGCTCTCCTCACCAGCCAAATGATTTTTACAACATTAGAATATGTTCTGTCCTTGCCAAAGAGCAAAGTATACCATACCTTTGTACATTGGTGAAATACTGGAATGAAGCATGTCTGTCTTAATGTGTGCTTATGTAGTTTAAAATCTCTTAAATCTTCCAATTCTCCTCCCCTCCCCTCTTCAAGTCAGTGTCGTTTTGAATCGTGAGTAGCTCCGCCATCTAGTGGCTACAGTTGGAATGTCTCGGCTTTCTTCAACATGCACCCTCTTCATTCGCAATGCAAGAATACAGAACATGAAATAGTGCTCATGTTGCTTCTATGGTAACACAAATAACTCCAAGCCAATCATTTGAAGTTCATCCATACTGCACTAATGATGCTAATAAGGCTAATGACAAAAAGGATCCTCTCTTCTCCTTTCATGTCAGCCATGAAACAAGAACAACATCTCCCTTCCTTAGGACAGTTCTGAATGGATTCTGGCTTCACGGGTAGCTCAATTCGCTTTGAAAATCAAGGTTTTTTTTTTCATAATAGAGGAGGCAACTGGAGCAAGTGAGAGAAAGACGAAAAAGGATTGTTTGGAGTCAGAAACACATTTCAAAGGCTTACCCAAAAACAGCCTGCGAAATCTGAGATGAAACCAGCTAATAAAGCACCACACAGCAATAAATAATGCAACAAGAGGAAACAACATGAAAGATCTTTTCATCTCCATATAGAGAGGAAAGGGGAAAGGAAGCAATGAGAGTATGTATACTCTCAGTTCTGTAGTCAATACACCAGTTTGTTGGACTTCTCAGGGAAACTTCAGAATATTCGGTCAAGGGAGAAAATGTATTTCTGGCTCAATTAAAGTTGTGGCTGAAGATGAGTAAAAGGAATGAAAACAGGAATCTTTTCAGAAAGCCAGAGCCCTGACCAACATATTGGAGCTGTGCAGTCTGTCATGTTTGTCTCTTCATCCCACAGCTTGTGGCTGCCCCTGACTGTTAAATCAATGTTTGTTACAAGTTTAAATCCAATGTGCTGGCAGAAAACAATGCCCTTTGACACCCTTCCTTCTACTTGTCTTCAAGCATCCTTGTTTGAAGTATATTTTCTTTATATATGTCTCATGATTAGAGATGATTTTTTTTGTTAGTTTTATTTCTCCCTTTTATTACCCCATATGAATAAAATTTGATCTTTCCCTTCTATTTAGTAGAGGGAAATTCTTCTATTCCCACTGCAGCCTGCATCTCCTGCCTAGATGAAAAGCGGAGCCAACTCTTGTGAATTCGTACAATCAACAAGCCAAAAAATCCCCTCGCACACACCAAAAATAGTTCTGTCCACCAGCTGATGGCCAAGGACGGAGATCAAACCGACCACAAAGCAGGGGGGTCGAAACAAGACCGAGACTGACTGAACTCTGTTAAATTAGAATAGACGCGCTTGGAATGTGGGCTTCCCGAAGAGGATAAAGGGGCTTGAGTAGTGACTGGAAGTGGCTTGTGTGGTTATGATATTATTAATAAAGACAGCATGGAGGCTGGACAAGTGCTCCAGCTGCATGTGAAAAACGTGTTTTGTGTATGTGTGTGTGTGTGTGGTGTGTGAGTCTTAGTGATGAAAGAGAGTAGCCAACAGTAGTTGTGTAACACTGACATCTTGTGGTCAGATGTGTAAACTACAGTATAATACACTTAATAACAGCATAATTACCCCTTTTGGCTAAATGTCTGTAAATTTCCAGAGTTGGGCAATATGGATCAGATCTAAATTATATATATAGGTCACTTAATATTATTTGATATCGCAAAAGGTCTGGAAGGTTGAAAAGTTTACAAACTTTTGTGTAAACAGTGCAGCCACTCTTGTCAATTAGTAGTGTTTTATCTTTTTAATATTGTATACATCTGTACTTGTGCATATAAGATGTAATATTTTTTATGGAAAGTCATATGAATATTGTTATTCGACCTTTTTACCTTTTAAAGGAGGAAAATGTATTCATAGCAGGAAAATAACAGGTGTTACTAATAACGTGAATAATGGCAGACTTCTTAATGCAAGTGTTCAGGACAGTGTGACTGGGCCCTGAAACCCCTGCAGCTATATGCAGTGTAGTCATCCTTATTTTCATTATTTACACCATTGCATCAGAATGTCGTCAGTGAAAAGTCCTACAGATACAAAATAAAAGCCGAACAACTGTTTTTGCGGCTAATCCAGAAAACTAAACACCAAACAGATGGTAGATGGTGGAAATGTTGAACATGCCATAAAGGACAGTTGTAATATTGCCCAAAATTGCAGGAACATCACATCCATCGGTGCATCCATCTGGGACCCGGTCGTGTTGGCAGCAGACTCAGTAAGGTGACCCAGGCTTCGCTCTCCCCAGCAAGGCTCTCCAGTTCCTCCTTGGGGACCACAAAGCATTCCCAGGACAGACCAGATATATAATCCCTCCATTGTTCTGGGTCTAATGAACATCATATCTCCACCCCTTATTGCTTATGGCTTTGTCAGTGTATTGTGAAAATTCAGTGCAGTGTCTGCATGAATATATTTGTGTCACTTTGCTCCTTGTGAATGTTTGTGTGCACACGTCTCTTCAACAACAGTTTATTTTCTGATAAGACAAACAATGAGTAATGAAATACGCTTTCTGTACATGGGTATAAGCACTTTTTTGGTCCTTTTTCTAATTTATAAACATAATCAATGCCAGATAAACAATTTTAGGGGAGCCTTTGGCAGAGAGACCTGGAAACCAGTCAATCCTTCCTTGATTGTTACCTGCTCCTGGTTTTCCGGAGATCAGTTCGCTTGTGGATGAAAAACAAGCTTGTTTAAGAAAATGCACCATGAGATGCACATCAAAAATAACAAATGATGATGAATCTTGAATCAGCAGAAGAAAAGTCTAAGATTGCATGATAATAAGGACACAGTTGTGATAGTGCTTCTATCTATTTAGGTTGTGCTTGTGGTGTTTTTACTTTCCGATTAATTTGAATCATCCTGATATAAAGGAGGCTCTATTTGAATCTATTTGAATCTATTGTTCTCGAGCTCTACATGATGGATGATGTGCGTATGTAAGAATCAGCGAGCTCGCGGTGTTTCCACTGATTAAGCTAGTGAGGCGGCGGCGATGAGAGAGAGAGAGAGAGAGAGAGAGAGAGAGAGAGAGAGAGAGAGAGAGAGAGAGAGAGAGAGAGAATTAGCGTCACTTTAATCGCGGCCGCCTCACCCTTCCGCCAGAACCCTGCGCGCTCACCTGCTCCGGGGCGTCATGAAACGGGACTCTCCAGCAGGCAGCTCGCGCCGCGCTCCTCTCCCCAGGTGATGTGGATTACTGACCTCTTCACTGTCTGTGGGAGCTGCGGCTTTTCTCTGCCGCTTTCCGAAGTTGTTCCACATCCAGGACAGTCTGGCCGGCCCGCCCTGCGCTCAGGAGGGGATTAGAGAGGAGACACCCGCTACTCGGTAAGGTCTTTAAACCTCATCGTTATATAGCCAACTAGCTTGACAACAACTCGACAGTAAGTCGCAGAAATAGATTAATGTCAATAGAAATTTCATTTGTTTCTTTTCGGCGCCTCTCCGCAAGCTAGCAAGCAAATAAGGATGCTTTGTCTCGACACCCGCCGGACATTTGTAAAGAAAAAGAAGAAGACGAAACCATGTTTGTACTCAGTAAACAAGTAAAGTGTGTGTTATTACACCTGCGGACTTTACTTGTTTACTATCCATCAAATATCATGGAGATGAAGCTGCACAGGCTGTCTGTAACACACATAACTAACTTACCAGTAAGTTGTAAATACAGTGAATATCTGAATAAACACCATTTCTTTCCCCCACAAATAGAGTTTCGTATCAACGACTTTACCTGTTTAAGTCCCCTGAAATCATATGATGAAGAACAGGTGCACTTAAAGGGGAGGAGGCAGGTTGATAAGAGGGATTCTTGAGCTTAGAGGCGGTCTGACAGATGGGTTGTGTAGAAAGGTTATCAGGAATGTGGTCCTAATGCTTTAGACAGCTCACTTCAGTGAAGAGACAAACAGCCTGAACAAACATGCTCCCTTGAAGAGAAATGTCCTTCTATATTCAAATACTGCTAAAGAATTGATGACAAGACTAATAGTACGTAGTCTGTGTAAAATCTAAATGTGTTTTACTTATGCATCAGTGCAAGTCACACACACACACACACACACACAAACACACACTTCCACATGAATTTTCCAGTAACATGTCGCTCTAAATATTTTGCTGCATCATTCTTCAGCCTCCTTAAACACAGCACAAGCCATTAAAACATGCTAATCAGTCAGCGTATGTGGGTAGTATTCATCTGTATAACGTGTGCTGTGTGTGCCCACGTCTGTGTTTGCACAGTGTTTACATCTGTCTGCATTTCATGGTGAGACACGGATACAAAGTGAGCTGTGAGCCTTGACACTCGGCACACAGCCGAAACAGAAGAAGAATACGATGCCGAGTTCTGAAGGCCCTCCCAGGCTTTACTAATTTATGATGTTATTTTTAGGCTCGGCTTCATTTTTGATGCTTTGTATTTGTCAAGTTTAATACTGGGTGAAAACTCAGGGTGTGTCCGTAGGCTGTTGTATGGAACATTTCTGGATGGAACACATTCAGACGTACAAATAATGTGTACTGATACTTGTAAGGCCCCTTGATATTGTATCGGTATTGATTGTGTTATGTCAGTTAGTGTTCAAATTTTCAAGGCCAATATTAAAAATTGATGTACAGAGAAAACACCCACCCCTGTACACACACATCAGATTAATTAGAAAAATGTAACATTCAACCCCAAAATCTTAACATAACCCTTCACATTGTCCTGTTCGCAGACCACTTTTAAAATCTGAATATATTTCTAGAGGTAAATAGATTTAAAAAGCTTTGTAAAAACATCATAGGATGGGAATGTGTCATTAAATCAAAGGCAAAGTTGAAGAGAGCTAAAACGAATGCAACCA
The DNA here is from genome assembly GCA_901007825.1 of Macroramphosus scolopax. Lineage (NCBI taxonomy): Eukaryota > Metazoa > Chordata > Actinopteri > Syngnathiformes > Centriscidae > Macroramphosus > Macroramphosus scolopax. Next base: position 12,198 of record CAAKHC010019312.1, on the reverse strand, counting down.
CTAACTGTCCAGCTTTCCCCTCCTTATAAAAGTACAACGGTGGAGAATCAGAATGTAAAGAAGACCTGCTGTAATGAGGTCTAAAAGGTTTTAGGTCATTCATAATGTTCTTCGCCCTATAGGCAGCACTTTCAGAGAGTTTGGCTTCAATCTGGAACGCCTTATTAAAGAGTTTTCCTACAACAGCAGTTTGCTCCGAGCACTTTTAGTGCACTAGGCCCATCAGGGACTTTCCATCGGACCTTATAGGATGGATTACCACGATATACTGAAACTGGTCTGCTGAATCAGTATATTTCTTTTACTTAAGATTTTGTGTCAGTTAAAGTATGTTGGCAGGATTCTGGGCCACTGATGAAGAACTTAAGGGAAACAAACACAGTCGAATGAGGTTAAGAAACAAAGGTATGAGACCAAACTCACATGAAGCTTTGTATATTATTTTAAAGGAGCAGTTTGAAGGATCTAGTGACATCCAGCGCTGAAGATTAACGCCACTGTGATGTGTTACTAGTAACTCATTACCGCCTTACACTGCGGGTAAGTAATCAACCTGCATATTTATCACCGTCATCTGGAAAACAGCAGAGGCTTAACTCCATTCAACACAGTCTGCTGACTTTCAGCTGCTGCTTCCAACCTAAATAGTTCTTTGCTTTAATTGCAATGGATCAAAATTAGTGAAATAAGATTTTTTACTACAAAAAACAACCAACTTTTAAAATGCTTGTTTTCTGAATGGAGTTTAAATCAGGAGGCGGTTTCCTCTCCTTCATCAGTGGTCAACGTCTGCACCCAGCTCTCTTCCCTCGCCTCTGTGTGTACACTGATTTCTGCAGGGATATCGATATGTTGAGCAGGAACAACCTGCATTTACATTTACATTTGTCATTTAGCAGATGCTTTTGTCCAAAGCGACTTACAATTGCAAATTTTTTCAAAAATTGATAAACCAACTGTGCAACGCATTCTCCCTAAACTAAACCTTTTAAAATATGTTTTTATAGGTTAAATCAGAGTTGTTAGTGAGGGGTCAGGGTTTAACCTGAACAGGTGTGGATTTGGTCTTAGTCCTGATTAGGGTTTCATTCCACCATTACAGCGCCAAGGACGAGAAGTGTTGCCCCCGAGATTAGTGACTCATGAGCTCATGCATTGATGGGGGTGTGAGTGTTGAGCAGAGGGTGCGAGGCGAAGATTGGAAACTGGTCATTGATTGCAAATAGGAAAAGAGCAATTTGATGTGCCGCCCTGTAAGCTAGTTACGGAGTTTGCACTTGATGCATGCAGAGTGTCGGAGCCAGTGAAGCGATTGGAGAAGAAGAATTATGTGAGCAAATTTAGGTTGGTGGAACACCAGAGGGGCGGCGGCGTTCTGAAAGAGTTGTAAGAATCTGATGAAGGAGGCCAGGATTACCTGACAGGAGAAGATGCTGGTTTGTCCATTCTGGGCTACAGTAGATGCAACATGCGAAAAACAGAGTGATTCCTAGTGTGGAGACACTAATGAAAACATAGGTATGAATATTATATCCCATTTCTGCCAGAAGATTCCTCCAAATACTACACACTGTTCCTTTAAGTTCTGAAGATTGATGTTTTGCACACAGCCCTCTTTATGAATCTTCAGAAGAGCTTCAGGTGCTAAGATGAAGAGTATTTGAGTGTAGTGAGTGTACGTCTAGAAATAAATTAATAGTTTACATTGCGGTAATACACATCGAAATATAGATTAGATGAGAGGATGCTTCGTTAGTGGGTTTTGAAGGTGTTTTGGTCCGGGCCAGGCTAGCTGTTTCCCCTGTCAGGCCTTAAACTAAGCTAAGCTAACTGACTCCAGATATAATCAATGTACAAACAATGGAGTGTTATCCACCTTCTCATCTACCGCCCGGCAAGAGAGCAAATAAGTGTCAAACATGTTCCTTAAATAAACTATATGGACATAAGTATTGGACCACCTCCACATTACACCTGCAGGAGCTTCATTCCAAATTCATTGACATGAATATGGAGTCGGTCCTTTGCTTCTATAACAGCTTCCACTCTTCTGGGAAGTCTTTCTACAAGATTTTGGAGCTTTTCTGTGGGAATGTTTGTCCGTTCATCCAGAAGAGTATTTGTGAGGTCAGACACTGATGTTGGACCAGAGGACCTGGCTCACCATCTCTGTTCTAGTTCGTCCCAAAGGTGTTGAATGGGGTTGAGGTCGGAGCTCTGTGGGGGCCGGTCAAGTTCTTCCACACCAAACTCCTCCAACCTTTATGGACCTTTGCTTTGTGCACTCGGGTGACTTGGTAAGACGAAGCATTAAGATTTCCCTTCAGTGGAACTAACGGGGAAGAGAAACAACCCCAGAGAAACAACCCCACAGCATCATCCCTCCTCCACCAAACTCTACAGCAAAGTGACTATCCAAAGTAGTTTATGACTTGTGGGAATTGTGTCAATATTAATATTCCACAACAAAGTAAGAAAAGAAAAAGCATCACAAAGAAACACCTTGTTTATTGATCTTTTAGATGAATATATTTACAGTCTAGGCGAAGAAAACTGCTGACACGTTTCAGACACCTTGCTCAAGGCAGGTATGAGGGCGGTGAGCTTCTTCAGTTCATTTTTCAAATGGTCATTAACAGATCGTAATGATGGAGAGGAATAGAACTGATCGGAATGAACAGTGACTTCATCCATGTGTAACACAACGAGCCTCAGCGTCAGCGGGTCCCTGTCCCACGAAGTCAGTCAACGAACGCTTCACAAAGTTCGGCACCCCTTCTTGTGTATTTTATCATCTTTGAGATGACACAAAGCTGTTTCTGTGATGTAATTCCACCTCTGTTCTCCTCTCTCCCAGCATGAGGGAACCTCTACATACTGTTAGCTTCCTGCAACAACGCTCCTGTGAGATTTCAGAGCAAGATTTCTGCTTTACTGAGACTTCACGGTGAAGATTCGTCCCACGATGCTGTCAGACTCTGATCTGATCAACTAATCTGAGTTTGTTGGAGGAAAAAAAAAAAGATAACTTACATCATCAGGGCGGTGCGGTAGACTGAGGCAGATATAATCTACTCCATCATGGATACATTTAACAAGAACATTTCAAGTGTCAAATATTTGTATTCTCTTATATTTCAAACAAAAAGATAATAATAATTCATATCGCATTTCAAAAGTATTTTTAATAAAAGACAGCCAATATAATTTTTAATGGTCATTTTCTGGAGGAGGGAAAAGTACACAGGAAGTTGTGATTTTGCAAATACACCACTACTGCAACAGAAGTTTGGAGAAAGAAAGAAAGACGACTGCATATTTCACAAATACAAGCCTCCCAAAACAACCTATATTTACATTTAAGAGGCAGATGATGTCATCTGAAGTCTGTCTTAGCTGTCAGCTAAGAGAGTTGGCACAGGACGGAGTTCAGGGTGGATGGTCGGGTCACCAGAACACCTGACCTGGCAGCGCGAGGCTGGCGCTCGCTACCTTTCCGTTTCTGTTACGCGTATTCTGAAAGCCTTCATTCTCTACAACACGCAGAGGGTCCGCGACATAAACTCACAGTTGTTATTTTCATTCGTATCATTTCATGTCACAATGACATCACCTGCCATGATGTTCTGAGTACTTGGGAACAGATTGCTGTCCTGCCTTCTATCTTCTTGCATAGACCTTCCCGCCTGCTCTAATTGTGTTAAAATATACAACAAATCTTAAAATCTATGAAATATTGAATACGAAGGGGTGATTCATAGACATGTTCTAAGTTGACTGAGCTTTCCCCACCATCATATCCTCATGGTCCTGCTCTCTTTTTTGTATCACTCGCATTCCTCTTTTTCTTCTTTCCTCTCTTTGGAGCCTCATATGGGCTCTCTCTCTCTCTCTCTCTCTCTCTCTCTCTCTCTCTCTCTCTCTCTCTCTCTCTCTCTCTCTCTCTCTCTCCTCGTCCTCTTAATTCTCT